>JADBJO010005094.1:12500-173789 GCA_016801955.1 Conus betulinus | reverse complement strand
AAACGCCAACAAGATCCAATCAAAGCTCGGGGGACGAGCTCAGGGCAGATGCAGCAATGCATTGTATGACGAGTAGGAGTGAAAGCCGAAAGGAAGCTTCTGCTCCGACAATGTCCCTTAGCGAATCCCAAACAAGAGGTGAGAGTGGGAGCCTGGAATGTGCGAACGCTGTATGAGGGAAAGACTGCACAGACGGTGAAAGAGATGAAGAAGTATAGACTGAACATCCTAGGAATCAGTGAGATGAGGTGGACGGACTCAGGCATCATGACCCTTGGCTCAGGAGAGACAGTATGTTATTCTGGTCGCACCGACGGGCAACATCAAGAGGGAGTAGGTATCATCATGGATAAGGAGGCCAGGAAGAGCTTGATGGGATGGGAGCCAGTCAACTCAAGAATCATCACAGCCAGATTCTTCTCCAAGTATACCAAGACCACCATCATACAGTGTTACGCACCGACAGAGCAAGCCACGGAGGAGGAAAAAAGACCTGTTCTACAACATTCTACAGGAACAGATAGACAAGACACCACAGCATGACATCCTACTTCTTATGGGAGACTTCAATGCGAAAGTCGGAGCGGAGAACACCGGGTATGAGACTTGCATGGGACAAGAGGGAGTGGGAGACAGAAATGACAATGGACAGCGTTTGGTGATAGGTGGTACCATCTTCCAACACAAAACCATCCACAAACTGACATGGGTATCACCAGATGGAAGAACCAGTAACCAGATAGACCACATTGCCATCAACCAGAAGTGGAGGAGCTCCATGAAGGACGTAAGAGCCATTCGAGGAGCTGACGCTAGCAGTGATCACCATCTTGTGCTATGCAGACTCCAGCTGAAGCTCAAGAGAACACCAAAAAAAGAAAAGTGAACAACTCTTTGACTCGAGGAAACTGACCAGTGAGGCGGTGAAAAGCCAGTTTACCATTGAAACTTTCCAACAGATTCCAAGTCCTGGAAGCACACCAGCAGATGACCATCAACGCTCTGTGCGACAATGTACAGAAGCTTTCATAGACACCAACGCTTTCATAATGTACAGAGGAAGCTTTTCATGCGACACCAGCACAGGGTTTCTAGGGAAAAAGTAAACAAAGAATAGGTTCTTTTGTGTGACTGGTGTTTCTACCGGACTATGGCATGTCATACACCGTTGTGCACAGAAATGGTGCCGGCACATTTTGATCCAGTCTTCCGACCCTTTGTCGCGTATTTGGTGACACACAGGTGTCAAGACTGGTGACAAGTGCCAATTAATTCAAACTTAAAGAAACAAAATGTTATACAGCGCTCAAAAACATGCGAGCAGCAAAAAACCATGCATGTAACTCACAGTCTGATGTCCTCCGGTAAATCCACTTCAACGAATGCTTCACAAGTGTCTTTGTCACAGTGTCACCATGTCCAAGGAAAAATGCACAGCAATGATAAAAATGTCCCACAGTACTCCTTCGCCACTATGGTCTTACTGAAATCAGCGGTCTTTCCACAGTATCTGTCCAAATGTCGCACTTCGAGTTAATGTCAACAAACAACACAGAACATGTCAGCCTTAGAAAATGATGCACTGCTAGTGTCACAGTGTCAAAGTGTCGCACGTGAAACCAGGTGTCACACAAAGGAAACACGGGTGTGGTACACCTTAAAACAATCTTTCTGATTATTGCAACACAGATATTCATGGCACTTTTCGCACATCATCGTTGTCTTGCTTTTCTTGAATGGATTGTCACTGTATTTCACACCAGGGTGTGTTGACTCATATTGTTTGTGTCGCGCGACACATACCACACAGGTGTGATCTTTTCCAACACCTGCCACTGGCCAGTGGTCTGTGCGATCAAGACGGGATGAGATGTCATTCACAGCCGTGCGAGGTCTACCTCCTCTCTGCTGTTTTTCTGTGTAGTGGTCCCCAATCAACTGATGTGCCAGGTCCAGTTTGAAAGACAGGAAGTCGCGCTTGATCTTGCCTTCTGTCTTGTGGTCCACGATGTCGCCCTCGATGACGTAGGCATTGTACATACTTGTCTCCATCAGTTTTGTCTCAATCCGCCTGTACCACTTCATGGTTTTTCTTGGCCTTATTTTGCCGTGTCATCTGGTCAAGTTTGTCCACCCCATTCATGAACTTGGCGTAGGCTGCTACTGTTGGGGGCACGGCAGTTCGATGGCAGTCCCATCCTTTTGTCGCCTGCGGGCAGTGACAGCTTCTTCTTGCG
Organism: Conus betulinus; assembly: GCA_016801955.1. NCBI lineage: Eukaryota > Metazoa > Mollusca > Gastropoda > Neogastropoda > Conidae > Conus > Conus betulinus. The sequence continues at coordinate 171,552 of JADBJO010005094.1, read as the reverse complement.
CAGACCAATGCGGGATATGGGCTGTAGAAAGGTAGTACACCATGCGCTTGTCCTTCACGAAGTTGCAAGCATACCCTCACACTGTCGCCACTCTGTTGACCCGCGTGGAGTCGCCGTGTCTCTGCCTTGGTCTTGACAAGGTCAGTTGGGTATCCAAGGCGGTTTGGTCGTATTGTCCCACACAGGTAAGTGTCCTTGCTCGAGAGATATTTGGCAAGGACAGGCGATGTGTAAAAGTTGTCTGTGTACACGATGTGCCCAAAATTGTGGATAGGTTTCGTCAGTCCTATAACAACTCGTGCACTCAGCCCCATCAGCCGATTGACTTGTCCACCATGTTTACCTGTATAAACCTCCAGGTTGAAGCAGTAGGCCGTGTGAGCGTCGGCACACACCCACAGCTTGATGCCGAATTTTACGGGTTTTTCTTTCATGAATTGTTTAAAACCCAATCTCCCCTTGAACGGCACCATCGCTTCATCCACTGTCACTTCTCTGTGCGGAATGTATTCCTCCATAAAACTCTGCCGCACTGTGTCAAGCACATACCTCACCTTGTGAAGTTTGTCACCTGCATTCCGCACATCTTCATTTGGGTCAACAAAATACAGGTATCGGCGAATTTGGAAGAACCTGTCTCTGCTCATAACACCGCCGAATTTCGTTGACAACAAGAAATGTTCAGCCCCAGAATGCCAATAGTGCGCATCGCGGTCGAGTCGCAGGATGTCCTTCATGATAAGAAGTCCGTAAAAGGCTTTCATCATCTCGTCAAGTGTCACATCTCTCCACTCGCCTTTGTTTTTTTTTTGGATCAGTCTGCCGTTTAATGTTGGCATTGTCGTTTGCAAAACTGACTAGCTTTGAAAGGACTATATCAGAATAGAACAGCTGAAAATAATCCACTGCCTTCATTGACGTATCGAGTATGCGCACAGGACCGGGGCGCCGTTCGAAGTTTTTCCAAGGTGTGCGTGGTTCAGTGAAATCCCCACCTGTCCAGTCAAATCGTGGCCGATTGTAACTAAGTGGAAGATTTTCATCATCCAATTCATCGCCAGTGTCACTGTCATAATCGTTGATGGCATTGGCAAGTTCTGCTCTCTCTTCTTCTGTTAGATCAAACAGATCGAAGTCATCGGCTAAATTGTTGTAAATTTCGTCGTCAGAGAACTGATCGCTGCTGCGTTTTCTTCACCCTCCATCTTCTCAGTAGCTACTAAACAGTGTGCTCTCACGGTCAAGTCAAGGGCGGTTTTTCAGGAATGAAAGGAGAAGATTTGTCAAACCGCTCTAGCGGTGGCAGGGATGAAAGAGTTAATTAAATAGACCGGACCCAGATGAGGAAGCCACCATCGAAGACATGGTTTTCAACTTAGAGATGAGAACGTGGACGCATTACCCAACAGGAATTGTGGAGGCTATCAGGCAGACAAAGGGCAACAGGGCACCGGTGAAGACAGAATCACGGCAGACATGCTGAAGGCAGACCCCAAAACGAGCGCAAAGGCTTTAGTGAAACTATTCAACAAGGTTTGGGAAGAGGAGAAAGTTCCAGACACATGGAAGAAAGGCATCATAGTGAAGCTCCCCAAGAAGGGCGACCTCTCTGAATGCGGCAACTGGCGGGGAATCAACTTGCTCTCCGTCCCAGGGAAGATCTTCTGCCGTGTCCTTCTACAGCGCATGAGGCAGCCATTGAGAGAACCTACGAGAAGAACAGGCAGGGTTCAGAAGCGGGAGAAGTTGCACAGATGGAAGCCTACGGGTTTCCTCTTAAAGTCATCAACATCTTACAGGACATGTACGCAGACAACCAGTGCTGTGTGCGACATGATGGACAGCAGAGCGAGTGGTTCCACGTCCGGACCGGGGTCAGGCAAGGCTGCGTGATCTCGCCGACAATTTTCCTTGTCGTCATTGACTGGGTGATGAGGAAGGCCACCAGCGATAGGGCGAGAGGGCTTGTATGGGGACTGACAGCCAGGCTTGAAGACTGCGACTTCGCCGACGATATTGCACTGCTGTCGCACGCCCAGAAAGACATCCAGGAAAAAACATCAAGAGTGGACCTAATAGCCAGCAGTGTGGGACTCAAGATTCACCCCAACAAGACCAAGATCATGAAGGTGAACGAAGAGCGCAGAGAAGACCAGTGTGCGAGGCTCAGCTCTAGAGGAGGTGGAACACTTCAAGTACCTCGGCAGCTACATCTCGGCCGATAGCAACATCGAGCAGGAGATCTCAACCAGGATAGGACTCGCAGCTCGGGCATTCAGCGGGTTGAAAAACATCTGGAAGTCAGCTGTCCTGCAAACCAAAACCAAGTTGAAGATCTACAGGTCCAACGTACGCTCAGTACTCCTATACGCCTCAGAGACATGGAGAACCAACAAGAAGATTGAGAGCAGGCTCAGAGGCTTCGAAGGAAGGTGTCTTCGCCGAATCCTGAAACTTCAGTGGCAGCAGCGTGTCACCAACAGGGAAGTGTCAAGGCGCACCAGCATAAACAACATTGTGGCCGAGGTGAAGCAGCGGCGGTGGAGGTGGCTGGGACACATCCTTCGGATGGGCAAGACCAGACTCCCTCACACTGCGCTGAGATGGGCACCACCGGGGAAGAGGAAGCGAGGCAACCACTCGGCACCTGGAGGAGGACAGTGGAGGAGGAGATGAGAGAGGCAGGCAAGACCTGGAATGAACTGAGCTGGCTTGCCCAGGACAGAGAGGGCTGGAGGGAGCTTGTTGGCGCCTTATGTCTCAGGTTGCGGGATGAAGAGGATTAGTAAGTAAGTAGTGTGTAAACACATACATGACACATTTACACACAGCACAATTTATGTAGCAATAATTTCTCTTTAGCCACCTCTGTGGAATACATGGACAACTTGGAAGACGTGCAAAGGCTGAGTGTTGACTGGCCAGTCATTCAATAAACTTGGTGTGCCTGTGAACAGATGATCGAGAGGAAAAAAGATAACATTATCAGTCCAATCACCAGTGAAAACACCCCAAAAATCGTCGACTTCCTCCCCCATTTCAGCGTCAGTATCCGAATCAAACACTTGTTGTTGAGGCCCAACTGCTGGCACAGTTTCATCTGCTTCTTCGCCACTATCAGCGCCCACTTCAGTGTCGGAATCCACGTCTGTCTCCCCACTGTAGGGGTCAAAATCCTCATCAGAAGAATCGCTGATGTCTTCTTTGACATCTGACCCATCAGTCTGCATCATTTCAGTGTCTTCAACGCTAACTAACAATTCACCAGCCCTACTGTATTGAAGGCTTCGTCGCAACGCTATCTTTTCAATCATGGAGCAGAGCTGACCAACGGTACTCTTTGTTGTTGTCGGCTCACGAGCGAGTCACGCCACACGCAGTGCAAGTGAATGGAAAGTTGGTAGGGGATAACTAAGGAATCATCTCCCTTCTTGAGTTTCGTACCCGATACGTCACTCGGACAGCGCGAATTTTCAAAATCCAAATCCGCATATGCGGACATTGGTAGTGAACGCTTCGTCATACGATGTCCGCATATGCGGACATTGGTAGCGAGTGAGTTAACCCACCAGTCTACACTAAATGAAAAAAACTGACACAGTGTTTCCCACACTTTTGTTTTCATGGAGTAACATACTCCCTGAAAGTTTTTACAAAGAGTATTTATACCTCAACTACAATTCTTTTGAGGGTATGGATATACTTTGGGTGGGAGGGGTGAAGAACAGAGGATTTAACAGATGCTGTTTTGGTGAGGATGTTGTTGCCTGGTGACAAAGCTTGTTGGTTCGCGGAAATGAAAATGCCTACTTTGCTGTCTTTTGCGTATGTATGTATGTTTACGAGGGGATTCCTTTGAAATAACTTTGTTTAATACCAATGACATGCACAGAGGAAAAACTTTGGTCTAAAGGTAGTCTATTGTATTTTACTGAGGAGCGCACATTTCAAATGAACATTGCAAAAATTTGTGTAATTTCAAGCTCTTGCGGCTGACTGTCAAAATGCATACACTCATTGTTGATGTGATGTTTAGATGTTACTGGTAAACTCTTGTTGCATGTTTCTACCCTCAATCTGAAATTTTTCTCAATGAATTTGGCCATTTCGCTGCATGTATAATACCCAAATGCACAGTATTGGAAACCCTGTTGACAGCAAATAAAAAAATGGAAATTTATCTTGGATGGTTTGGAAACAAAATTTTCCTGTTAAAATTGTGTTAATTTGAAATTTAAGCACTGAGAACAAAGAACATGCTTTGAGTTATTGAACTTGTGTGAATTGAAGCTGATCTGTATCAGAGAGAAAGACCATCTATGGCGGGGACATGAGAAAACTCAAACTCATGGAACTTCTCATTTCAGCATAAAAGCTTATGGAACTTCTCATTTCTTTTTTTGCTCTTGCAGCCATAGCCTTCCAGAACAAAACCATCATGCACTATTAGAATGATAAAACTGTATACTTTTTTCAAATGTAATAGTAAAAATACTGTTCTTGCTTGAAATCAAGGTAATGTTTACATTTGAGCCAATGAGGCTGCTGACCAACTCACCAGAAATGCTTCATGAAAAGAACTATCCAAAATGTCCATTTTGTTCACAGACCTCAAACCAAAATTCCAAATATACATTAAAGATCTCTAGTGAGAGAAATGCAACATAAAAACTGCCAATAAACTTTTTCAAGTTCCATCCAGACTTTAGGGAATCGTTCCTTTCATCTGTCTCCAGAAACTGCAGAAAGAAAATGGTGTTTTGCAGGCAACATACTGGTCACACACATTTGATACATTCCTATCTTTCAAAAAGGAGGAAGATTACCGTGGGACAAACAATTCAGCATTTAACATCTGTTTACTCAGTATTGGGAGGAGTACAGACAAAGACACAAACATTTTACTGCACATTCAATGAAGACCTTGTTCTGAGATGTTGTCCTTGATTCGGCGCTCTTGCCCCCACCCCCATCCCCTCCCCACTCTTTTTTTTTTTCTTTTTCTTCAATCATAATTCATGACTTGACATACTGTAAAAACTGTAATCTGGTGTAATTTTGATATGTATCTAGAACTGTTTTTCCACTTTCTTCAGCACTGCCATGGCTCCCAAAATGGGCTGGACTGTAATTAACCTAACTTGAGGAGCTGCCAAGTCTTTATCCCTTCCCTTCTAGCATGGCTGCACTTGTAACATATCCAAATCAAGAAAAACATTACCAGCCATGGTTGCTCCCCAGTTCTCCCATGTTTCTCTCTACAGAATGTGGAACACAAAAAAATGGAGAAATTTTAATCAAATGTAAATATTTAGAAACTAAGAGAGAATTTGGTATGCATTTCAATAAAGAAAAAAATGTAGAAGTGACCAGAATTTTTTTTTTTTTTAATCTTATTTTGTGTTTTACAAGAAGCCAGTACAGAAGTGTACAGTGTTCAGATTTAAGCACTTTAAAGATGAGCTTGGTGATAGAATTTGAAACATGCCGGAGTATTTGAAGTAGGCTTTGTGGACAACTAACAAGAAGTGAATTACAATCATCTGGCCTAGTCACATTGGCTGCATCTGGTGTGAGATACTAGGGAAAGGAGCTGATCTGTCTGAATTCAATACATGTAACATGACTCATTTTTATGATGTGCTGGTTCACTGAGACATCCTAATCTAAGAGAAAATCAAAGTCATACACATGACCAGAGAACGAGAACTATGAGGAAATCCAATACATGTCATAATGATGTCATGTGATAATTTGCTTACCTGATCAATCAGTTTCCTGTATGCCTGTAACTCTGAATGAAGAAAATGATCAAGAGGCATGATCTGCTGGCTATCTGTTTCCAGGGGACGTGGGCATGTTGCAAGAAGGGCCAGCAATTGGGGAATCAGAGAATGTGGTTCCTTCACAATCACACTGGGAGTAGACTGGAAGTGCAGCAACAACTCAGGAGCTCCAGTTGCTTGTACCATGTCACTCAGAATAATTCTGTCAGAATGATGATAATAATGAATAAACAAAGCAGTCAAAAATTTTGACAAATACATCACCACTTTCATAATCTCAAATACTGCCACCAGTGTTGTTGGGTGACCATTCAGAGTGAATGTCTTGTTCACCAGTGAACTCTGTCATTCATGAAGTGTGCATCACTCTCAATGAACATACTCTTAATGCCTCCTTTTGTCACCCTGGCAGTTGATTCTTCATCACAAAGGATGCAGTAAGCATCACTTTCTGTATCAGTTTCCTCTGTTCTTCATTACAAAGGATGCAATAAATGTGGCTGTATTAGTTTTTTTCTATTCTTCAATACAAAGGCTGCAATAAGCGCAGTAGTCTACATCAGTTTTCTCTAATCTTCATCACAAAGAATGCAATCAGTGTAGCTGTCTGTTTTGTTTTTTTTCTCTTCTTCATTACACAGAATGCAATAAGTGTAGCTGTTTCTTCAGTTTTCTCTTTCCCTCATCACAAAAGATTCAGTAAGTGTTGCTTCTATTTGAGGCTTTTTTCTGTTCTTCATTGCAGAGGGAGAAATAAGTGTAGCTGTCTCCATCAATTTTCTCTATTCTTCATCACAAAGGATGCTGTAAGTGTAGCTGTTTGAATTGGTTTTTCTCTGCTCTCCGTCAAAAAGAATACTATATGTATGGCTGTCTCTATTATATTTCTCTCTTTGAAGAAAGAACGGGCAAAGATCATCATAGTTTCTCTTGATCCACTTGCATCCCCATACCTCTTTCTCATAAGTCATAACCTGTCCTCAGTTCACTAACACATGTCACAGTGCACAGCAGCACTACTGCAACTTCTTTTTTAGTTGACAAAACAAACATTCTCACGTGTTTGGGACCTTTGCCACAAACCAGGCACCAACCAACTGACAAAGATGAAGACAACTGCACAGTGCAGCATTTCTCATTGCAGTGTTGCAACAACCCTAGTGGCCTCTGGAACTAGTGACATTGACAAAAGCCTGTGCAACATTTAGGAGTGACAGGTAATTTTGCTTCTGTGAAGAGAGAGTTCTGAGCAAAGATTACTTTTGTCATCGTAAAACAGCAGTTGATTTCACTCAAAAAACAAAAGAACAAAAATGATTTTCCCATGAGATTACATGTTTCATTTCCTTTTTATGTGTGTAGGTGCACAGATCTGTATCTATTGTTCTACAAGAAAGTTGTCGTCTTGGGGCTTGCATATTTCACAAACTGCAGAGAACTTTCCAAAGAGAGAGAGAGAGATTTGCATATGTGAGTTGTATTTTAAATACACACTGTTGACTATTTCTGTGAACACAAATGTTTCAGCTCACATTACATTTATGAAGAGGGATAAAGACTGAACAGGGCAACTTACCTGCTTTTGCAAGCCATCAGTTCAAACTGTGCTTTTGAAGGTAAGGAGAAAGCCCGAGCAGATGTGTCTTCAATCGCATCCAGAGTACGTTTAAGTGTACGCCTCTCTTTTCCAGCCTCAAGAAGTTGTTTGAGTAACTGGGCCACTCCTCCATATTCTGCTTTATTCTACACACATTAAATATTGTCTTATTCTCAACAGAGTAACTCATAAACAGACAAATCACAAATTCAGCTATTTTGGATGTTGTCTTCGACTGAAACTTGCAAGCATTCTGCTTAAAGAGTGCAACACCTATTTTCTGCAGCCAGTTCAAGAAATACTAAAAACACACAACTGTTTAATGTACAACCTAAGCAGCCTTCGTAAACTACCTAGCTCACATGTCCATCGCTGATTCAAATGAATAATCCATTAGTTTGATACATGTAATACAAATTCAAATCCACTGTACATTTTTTACCCTGTTGTTCAAATTGCAGAAGGTGTTATATCAAGAAATAATACATCACATGAATACAGAACATTTTAAGTTTTTTTTTTTTTTTTTTTTTTTGTAGGCAACACATTGTACATCATTTTATCAGTGTCAGAAATCAGGCACATTGCGTTTCTATCAAAGTTACTAAATTTAGCCTCTTTATTAGCATTATCTCTTCAGCTGGGTCATCCACTGCAATTGTCGTTTCAAATGCTGTGATTCTATTACATGCACAATTATGTACATGCATTACAAATGTTTACAGATATGAACAACCAATCACATCACTTTCATGAAATTAACTACTAAAATCATCATGCATTTTGTTCAAAGTCTGCCTACACATCAAGCATTCCTTCACCAACAACAGTCTATGTGAAATTTAAAATAATAGTCATTCTATGTGCTGCCTTGTAACCTGTTTATACAACCTAAATAACTTTTACAACTCTATGAACTTGTACTTTGTGTGGGCATGGGCATTTAAATGGACCCAGTGATTCTGAAAATGACCCACCAATTTTCTGGTTACCAAATCGAATGACCTGGAACAAACCTGAACTTTTGGGGAAAAAAAGACTACTCTGTGCACTAACATAGTATCAAGAAGACAGATTGAGAAACAATATTAATCAAAGTAGTCAACTGTTGAAGTGTAGATAGTAGGCCCCCCCCCCCCCCCCCCCAAAAAAAAAAAAAATACTGGTGCAGGTTACACAGGCACAGGTATAATGAAAGTACATATTTGTCATCGCCACAAATGCTCAAAAAAAAAAAAGACCAACCTGTGAAGGTTGAGCAGCCTGTAACGCCAAATCATGTACAATGGCATGGACAACCCGGGCATCCGTTGAATCACTGCAATGATGGGAATAAATGGCAGCAATGAGGTCCATGGCATCATTGGAGGGCAGTGACTGTACCAGCAAACGGAAAGCTTCCACAGCAGAGCTCAGGTCACTCAGTGTCCAGTAATGGGGGTGTACAAAAGCAAAGCGGCCAAAGTAAGACTGCTGCAGCAGGATGGCATGAAGCAATGCCAATGGCATGACACGTCCCAGTCGTTCAACAGACTGCAACAAAACATCATTTTTTTTTTCTTTTCAAAGCTGTTTGTTCATGATACACATTCAGTCAATACACCAAGAATGCCACAACAGAGAAACCGTCAAACACACCTATCCCCTGCTCAGATCTGAAACCCAAAATTAATGATATGTCAGAGACCTCTGGCAGGAGGACTGGAATACACAGACGGATAACAAACTCTTTCAGATCCATCCAAACCTTAAGGAGTTCCTCTCATATACGTCTGGTGGTCATAAAGAAGAAACAGTTCTGTGCCAGCTGCACATCGGCCATTCGTATTTCACCCATTCATACCTTTTAAAGAGTGAAGAAGCTCTGTGGTGCATTTCATGTCATATGCCACTCACAATGAAACATGTTCTTTTAGAGTGTTGGGACTTGCATGATATGAGACACAAACATTTTACAGCAGATTCCATGAAAACCTTGTTCAGAGACATTCCACCTGACACGATCTTTGAGTTCTTGAAAGAGATTAACATTTTTCATCAGATTTGAGATTTTACAGTGGAAAGATTTTTAACAAACTTTCGGATGGGTTTTTCAAAGTATTTTAAAGAATTGTGTGAATGAATGACTTGTGAGTTGATTTTAACGTGGTGACAGCCCTGATGTGGCCCTTTGCGGTCGGCTGGGCTGTAAGCAACATTATCTTATATCTTCAGCCAATACAGATCCATCTGCTATTTTGTATACAAGTGCCATAGCAGAATACTGCCTACAGCTCTGGTCACACCTCGGTGCCAGGGGGTTGCAGATTCATAAATAGTGTGACATTTAACTCTGTTATACAAAGCATCACTATTTGGTTGAAATTTTAGATTTGTCTGAGCTGGGCATTTTCTAGAATATTCCTTTCTTTTTCCATTTCTTGTTTGTGTACCAAGTATTCAATTATAGCATCTGAATGTTAAAAAAATTAAAAACAGCAGTAACTAAATCTCTCTTAGATTACCATTTAGGAGTTAAATCACATATTCTTCTCTATAGTATCACAATACCTATGAAACAAGTGTGAGTACCTCTTGATCAGCTGAGTGACGTCTGTTGAGGAGAAAAGCTGTAGAGCGATAACATTTTTGCAGTGTACTGCGGAAGTTGTTGGTAGCTTCAACTGTGACCCGCAGTCCATGCTGGATCAAAATCCCTATACAAGCAAAAATACAAAACATGCCTTACAAATCCAGTTTTCAACTCAAGTAATTTGCACTAGCATAAAACCACCGGTATTTCACAAAGCCCGGGAATCTTCTTTTTTTTTTTTTTTTTTTTTTTTTTTTAAAAACAATAACTTGATGTGAACATGCTCAGGTTATCAGATTGTTAGTGAAAATAAAACACTGATAATCCAATCACTGAGGAAGCTCCCTGGTGACTTGCTTCACCTGACTGACATTCATATACACCTGTGGCTGATCACAAATAGTTTCTTGGCTTTTCTCCATGTAGAGGGAAGGATGATGGTAGTATTAGCGCACAGTCATGGTAAGTGTTTTGAAAAAAAAAATTATTGTGGTGTAAAAATTCTTTTTTCTCATAATTTCTTTTACAGACTAATAGAGGAATACTAATAGGAGCAATGGAAATGCTAGAAACAAGCTCATTAGTCTCACACTTTCCCAAGCTGGATCAAGTATCCTTGATGCTCACCGTAAAGATATGGCTACAACCACATTGTTCAGTTATTTGAATTTCAGTTGGTCCTATACAGTTGAACTCTTAAGTAATGATAAGATTCACTCGGTGTAAATCTTTCAGTCTCTTTCAGACATAAAAGACCATGGATTGTTTCCCAACCATGGTTCATTGAATAGCAGTGGCCAAGAATTTTCTGCCCAAATTTGGTAACTTATAAAATCATCAGTTTCTGATGGTCAAGAGCCATCTTCAATTTCAGTCAAGGCATTCTGGAGCTATGTATTCCTTGTGCCCCGAGTCATGTACAACCTATAATTTCTATCATCCTCCCTTGTCCGATTTGGTTGTGTCTTGGGTATTAGGAAGGGATGACAAAACCAGAATAAAATGTTACCACTTTAATCTGAAAGGAGGGGAAAGAATGATTAAACTGCAGCTTGAAAGTAACTTTAATTCCACGGGTAGTTAAATTCCAGCCAGAGAACAACTCTAATTCCATCCAAGGGGTCAATGACATTCAAGGTCTACAACAAGATAAAACTTGTCAAAAGATGAATTTGGCCTTCCAGCCTGCAACTCGCACAATAGAACAAATCTGCCAGAGTAGCCGAATTACATGTTCCTAAGCAGTAAACACTTCTGGAATACTTGTGCCTTTTTCAGGTCACCCTCTTGATCAAGAAGCTGAGAGAGAGCTAGCAGTCTACTTTAGACAGAATTTTAGTGCTTGCACAAGACAACTGACTTGTTCCCTGTGAATGCTTGGGCAGAGCTAGAATAGGACAGACAGGTGACCACAGTAATTGGGTTATGATTGGACTGTCTGTTCTCTGTCAACATATGCCTGAACAGAGGGCCTGAGTGACTGAGCCATCTGCAAGGGTGCACTTCACTAACCCTTAGAACAAAAGCAGGCCTGCAGAGAGAGGATAAAGACACAGCACTCTGCTAAAGAATCAAGCACAGAGGCTTCATACTGGAGAACAGAGCATGTCCCATTTAGGAGCCTTGCAAGGCTGAAGTTTGTGTAGTGAGAAGCTAGCAACCATTTTGTACAGAAAGGAGTCACGGTTTATGTCAATACACTTGCCAGTAAGGCAAAAAGATCTGGAAATAGAAGAGCTGCAAGTTAGACACCACAGCTGAAATCCTGCAGTTTTTGCATGAAGGTATGTTGCATGAGATCTTCCATAAATTGTGGGCAGTTTCATGTCCAGTGCCAAGCTAGAAGCAGGCCTATCAGTGCAAAGTGACATTTGTTCCAGAAGGCAGCTAGTAGTTGTGAACTGACATTGTGCAGCAGTGAGCAGATCAAATTATTCAAGGAAAAAAATACATAGAACTTCAGTTGAGCACCCAAACACAGAGCCCTCCTATTATGTCTCAGTTTGTCTTCCATGCAGATTCTCATAGCAGTTAAACACATCATTCCCGATTTTCTATGTGTAACATTTAATGGTATGTTATTGATGAACCTTACTGTACCATTCATTAAAAACAAACAAAAAAAAATCTTATATCCTAAACCGCTGCATTCATTGGAAAGAAATTCAGTCTTAAGACACCAAACAGAAAACATTTGCTATTTACTCTGATAGAAGTTCAAAACTGATCTCTGAATGCAGCACACAAAAACGCTCCAGATGGTTTGAATTTCTAATTTCTAGGTGTCATTGTGCAAAAGACTGGTGTGAAGGCACATGATAATGATGCTGCTGTCTCATGCTTCTTTCAAAGAAGCTGAATCAAAATTGCCATGATTTGGCCCACTGACAGGTTTATCCACAAATTTCTCCACCTCTGAGAAAAATCGGATATCACTTGGAAATTCCCTATTATCAGTCTGATAGTACAGAAAAAGCAAACAAACAAACAGGCTCTAGGAGAAACAACTTCGACATATGCCCAGAGATCCATGACTGATTTTTTTTTTTTTTTTTTCATGTGAGTTGACTGTTCCACTTTGTGATTAACAATTGGTCTGAAACCTTGACACAAATTGAACATCAAACCATTGAGAAAGAGACCACAAATGGATACTTCCTTGCTTTTTGACATACACCATCAAGAAGGGTTGACTGTGCTGAATGTGCTTGCTAACATCATAAAGCTTAATTACAATCAAAAAAGGTACTAAGCATGGCTAACATCTCCCAGGCATAAACTGTCCTGAGAAGGACTAACCCCTGTTAAAAAAAAAAGGGAAAATAAAGAATATTTCCACTTGCTGTCCTTCAAGATCCAACCCAGTTTTTTTTTTGTCGTGAAGAATTCTCCACCCCATGATGGAACAGAAAGACACCAGCTTTCACCCCTTTTGTCTGCAAGGCTGCTATGCAACCCTAGCAAAACTACGGTCAGTGAAACGGTAGAAGATTCATGTGCCAAGGTAAGATGAGAGGCATATGAAAAAAAATCAGAAGCTTAAAACAGCTGGAGTTACAACACTAATGAAATGAGAGGTCAGGTATTCAACATCCTCTCTGTATGGCTAAGCAAACCATTATAAGATCAGCAAGGCACTACTACAAACATTCTTACTCCTTGATAAGAAGAGAATCTGCCAATGGAACGTCTGTAAATTTCTTTCAAATAAATGCTCTTTCATGAGAAGGAACTCCTGTTTCTGCTAAAATTACAAAGCAGTCTCTCTCAAAGGTACTGTACACTGTATTAAACAACAGAAATCTACGATAATCACATTGCCAACCAGCTGATATGGCTCTTTTTTTTACAGACTAAATTTTTGTGATGATCATGCTTTCAAAAAAGATTCTGCTAGCATATTTTCTGTAAAAAAAAAAAAAAAAAAAAAACCTCACCAGGAATGATTCGCTTTCCATCAGCACGAGTAGTTATCCACAGGCGGAAAGAAGGATGAATACAACTGTGTTGCACATGGGTGGAAGGGCGAGATCGTGTTACTAAACTGTGATCTTCTTCATCCACGTCCGAACTCTCTCGACGCATGTTCTCCTCAACCCACCGTGCGTACACCAGATCCTGGGCAAATAGTTACACAGATAAGTTTATACAAGAATGTACATGAACTGGGTGTCCACCATGAACCCTGCCAATCTGTTTGAATTTAATTCCTTTTCAAGTAGCAACAGACAATAAGAATACTTGCCTCTGAACTGATGGTGAGGCATTAAATTAGCTAATGTAAGTTATACTGCTTTTCAATGGAGGAGGAAAACAATTTGCAGTTTAAAAAAAAACAACTAAAAAAAAAAAGTAAAGATGTAGTTAATGTACTTGTATGTGTTTCACTCACTCAAAAACAACAACAAAGAAATGTGCTCTAAAAAGAGTTCAAGAAAACTTTTTGTCTAGCCAATGTGATTTTTTAACAACAACAAAAAATGTTTAATGGAAATAAGTATTTTGTTTGATCTGATACGTAGACTATTTTCATTTGATCTGATGGAGATCTGGACTAGTTTCATTTGATCTGATTGACGTGGATTTTCAGTTCTAGAAACTTGATTTTTTTAGTATTTCAACTTAAGTTTTCAATATATATGTAAATCCCATTCTTTCTTGTTTTCAGTCCTGACAAGGCCTGAGTTGCTGAATGGATAGTAAAAAAAAAAAAAAACATGACCGACTAAGAATCTGGTGGAGGAATATTTTTCTTTCACTATGAGAGACATGCTGATTCAAGACTATACATACCCGACTTGAAATCAGTCTTGTTTGTTGCAGAAATTCAAGTTTAAGACCTTTTTTTTTTTTTTTTTTTTTTTTTTTTTTTTGGGGGGGATGAGGGGGGGTAAATTTGTACTCAGTATATAAAGCCTCTCTCTTTTCCACCCCAGAAGTCTCTTCCTTAAGAGTAGAGGTGTTGTGACTATTCCTCCTTGTTCATCCAGGACTTCTTTGGTTTACCTCTGCAGTCTAGGGCAGAGATTCTTCTACCAGGCAAGCTTAAAGCATCTGATAACAGAAAGGAGAGGTTAATATTTGCCAGCACATATCCTGACATACTGCCCTTAACAGTTACATCTGTTTCATATCTCCTTTATGAAATGTTCCCCATATTGTCCATTTTGAAACATGGATATCTCCAAACAAATGTTGAGTTTTATCTGTTGTCTGTTTGGGTGTGTGAAAGAGGAAAACCTTCACTGTGCACCTACTTTGAGCATAGTGAAGAAAGGTGGGCTGGGTTCATCTGATAAATGATAGTTCTGCAGCAGGAGCCAGTTTCCACTCTGAATGCACTCTTCCAGCGCCTGCTGCACCTCCAGTCCTTGTGAACTGACCCCAAAGTTCATGATCTGAACTTTGCCTTCCATGCCCACTTCCCGTGCCAAGCGTTTCACCTCATGTACAGGGCTCACATACGGCTGACCTGTTATGACAACATCACTTCATGTACAGGGCTGACCTGTTATTATCGTAACATCACTTCCTATACTGGGCTAATCCATCATGATATAACACCACTTTAAATACAGAGCTAATTCGTGACATACATCATGACAGGGATTTAACTGTTACTATATAAATAACAAAGACAGTCAGAATTTCAATTCATATACACATCTAAACATGACACATCTGATTTGTCACGACAAATATGTTGTCAGGTATGGAGCTGATGTACGTCTGAATGTCAGTTAGCTGACTTTTCATGACAAGCATTTCACTTCATGCATGCAGCTGATACATACTATATCAGTGCAAGAAACTTCATATACGCAAAATCAATACTTGACTGATTTGTGATGATCATGTCACTTCCTCTATTTAAAAAGATATAAGCTGCTTAAATAATACATATATGCATGCCAGTTTTTTTGTTGTTAAAAATTATGTCTACAAAAAATGCATTACTATATCTAGTACTTTATGTGTATATGTGTGTGAGTGTGAGTGTGTGTGTGTGTGTGTGTGTGTGTGTGTGTGTGTGTGTGTGTTTGTGTGTGTGTGTGTGTGTGTGTGTGTGTGTGTGTGTGATGTGTGTGTGTGTGTGTGTGTGTGTGTGTGTGTGTATACATATACACATCTATATACAAAGTACTCTCTGAAGACGGAGTGGTAATCACCAAAATAAAATATGTTGTTTTCAATGTTTGATTCACACAGTGCCATTAAACAAAGCAACAACACAGATTAGCACTGTTACACTTGTCAGAGGTGCAACAAATTTCCAGATTTGTGATGTTATTCATATTTGCAAAAGTTTTCGTATTGGGAAATGATTCAGATTCAGATTCAGAAAACTTTATTATCTCTCGTTACAAGAGAAACATTTGTGACCGCTGCCCTAAAAGTTAAGACATACATATTTATAGTTACAAACGTGACACTGGAAATTACAATTACTTACAAACAATAAAACATGCTGGAAACATATCGCACTGTTTGAAGACCTGGGACAGAGGAGGAGGGCAAGAGAAGAGGGAGGGATAAGGAAAATGAAGATGTATGAGCCCTGGATAAAATTTCATATTTACCGACCTTTTCATTTTAAATCCTTCTATGTCAAATGCGCTTGGTGTTCATTGTGCATTAAGCAGTGATAAGAAAACACTCATGAATGTCAAGCACTTCCGATGGGTGTTGCCCTTGAAGCTGTAAGATCACTGCTTTCTGTAAATTCATTTTATGACTGCTTTACTTTGCTGACTCAGGCCAGACATCAAGCAAGACAGAACAGTTAGTTTGCAAATTTGTTCACCTTTTTTTTTTCTTCCTGGTATTAATTTTTTCAGCCTTATTTTTCCCATCTTGATAAGTCTGGAGGCTCTTTTCCACCTCACTTATGTGAGAATGATTTTTCTATGTCTATCTTGTGGACAACTAAAATCATTACTCTGAATCAAACTATCCCACGTGAGTTCAGCAACAAAGTAAACAAAGATGCTGCCCATTAATAACTGTGTAATGCACCACTTCAACATGTGATGAAATGCGAAAGAGACTGAGAATTCTTTCTTTTTATTCAATCAATCATAGCATTCATGTTGGAAGAAAATTAAATCGCAGACATCTGAAAAAGAACATTATGCTAGCCTGAATTTTACCTTTAATAAGATAATTTTTTTAATCAGTTAAGTTTGTAGAAAAAAAAAACAGCAACAACAAACATAGCACCTTAGCTTATAAAAGGTGAATGTTTACCCCATAAGACAACTACTAATCAAATGGTTTTGTTGATTGTGAGATGACATTACATACACTTTTTTTTTTTTAATCCCTCAAATGGATGGAAAAGATTTAACTGTGTCTTCATGCTAAGCACACATTTCAACACTGAATATTGTCTTCGGTGGAAATGCACACTCATGTAAGATTACTCTTTACCATTTCCAGCCACAGACGTTTCTTGGAGCTCTGAAATTAAGGAAAACACACATGCACATGATTCCTTTACATCATTCTTTAGCTAGCTTTTCATGTGACATGTGCTGTTCTGTACCAGTGACAATACTTTTCTTATGCTTTCAAATACATGATATATCTCAGTTTGAGAGGAAACATTGTGGGGTTGTTGTACTAGATGAACTTAACCAAGGCTGACCAGCTGTCATGGCAAAATGTTAGCACCACGAATTCTTGGCTGAAAGGTTGTGAGTCTGATTCCTATCAGAGCCATTTATTTGTGGAATTTTTCTGCCTTAAGCGGCTGCTATCCACAGCTGAGTTTGCTATGAACTCATCTGGGAAGACTGGGACCATATAGATGAGTTCCATACACTTTAACAGATGCGTCTCTGAGGGTGTTGCTCAAATTTGCTGACCAACCCGCAGGTGTCTGTAATTCTTGGGCCTTAGAAAAGAGCCCTATCATGCAGTCTCAGAACTAAATGGAATTCCATATCATCATCTTTATCATTCCCATACCCATCAGTCAGCATTAATAAAAAAAAAAAGGCTTCAATTCTGTGACCTTTCTTGACTTGCTCTCATGTCACCTCAATTTGATTATCTCTCCAAATCTATGGCATTGGTTTGGTTCTATCTGGGTCTTCAGCATCAGTTAATTCATGGAGACTGTCACTGGACGGACATGGTGGCACCCTCCAGAGGAGAGCTCACACATGATGGCTTTGCAAATTAGGAGGCCTAGTTGGTGGCGTTCTGTAGATGTTGGATCAGAACAGGTGCACACCATCAGTCACTCAGCAGCAGTGCAGTGTCTCCTGTGATGGGTTGCCTCATAATAAATTGACACCGAGTGCTCCCTACTGATTGCCAATGCTAGGACAATGGCAGGCCAGGCCAGGCTGTGGCTGTGGACAGGGGATTAAATGAGCAGTGTGGGTGCAGTACCACTGACATAGCACAGAAGATGAGACAGGAAAAAAAGAAATCTTAACTGACACTCATTAGAAGTACTTACTTCCTGCCTTCACTAAATGAACTAGTCATTCCTTCTTGGAGTAAACGATGAGTCTTCTGTCTCAACAGTGAAATGCAACAAAGCAGACCTTCCCATACACAACAACGTGAAATAAAAACACAGTAGATGTGCATTCCAACTGCTATCATTCTATTAAGAGGTTTCTCCCATCTCCAGTCTTCTCTCCTTTGCTGCTCAAGTGAATGTCTGGGCTCCTGGCAGAGAATATGGAGTTGGCAAATATGGAAAGATTGATGGCCAATGCAAACTCAGACTCTGAGTGAGGTTTTCAATGATAACTTACACACTGTAGAAAGGAACAGCTCGATACTCAGCAACTGATAAAACTGCCCAGCCAAAAAGCTAGTCAGCAGTACATGACAGCCAGAAAGAAATTCTTTTTCTCTATTTTCCTTATAATCTTCAGTGCGCCTGACTATGTGAGATACCTGGGCAAAACCAGTCCAACAAAATACACCACCCAAACGTTCATGGTGAAGAAAATTAGGCAGACATGAAACACAACACACCCCAAGAGGAATGAAGACATTTGATATGCCAATGGCAAAGAAACACTTCAGAGTTGCAAAGAGCATAGAGGACAGCTGGAGCTCTAATCCATGTATGTACACCCAACACTTTTCAACCCTGAGGCTTCAAAATTCATATATATTTAAAACCTTCACAAAGATGACAATTAAGTTTGCATTCAGTCTTCATCTCATAAACACATCCCAGTCATCAAAACAGACAAAAGATCTCTATTCATTAATACACTAATTCCATTTGGCTTCACTCTGTGGGACATAGTATTATATGGTCTTCTTTCAAGGCACTTCTGTTTGGTCTCAGGCTGATGCACATAGTAGTTTGGTCTTCTTTCAAGGCACTTCTGTTTGGTTTCAGGCTGATGCACATAGTAGTTTGGTCTTCTTTCAAGGCAGTTCTGTTGGTTTTCACGCTGATGCACATAGTAGTTTGGTCTTCTTTCAAGACACTTCTGTTTGGTTTCAGGCTGATGCACATAGTAGTTTGGTCTTCTTTCAAGGCACTTCTGTTTGGTTTCAGGCTGATGCACATAGTAGTTTGGTCTTCTTTCAAGCAGTTCTGTTGGTTTCACGCTGATGCACATAGTAGTTTGGTCTTCTTTCAAGGCAAGACACTTCTGTTTGGTTTCAGGCTGATGCACATAGTAGTTTGGTCTTCTTTCAAGGCAGTTCTGTTGGTTTCACGCTGATGCACATAGTAGTTTGGTCTTCTTTCAAGGCAGTTCTGTTTGGTCTCAGGCTGATGCACACAGTAGCATATGGTCCTCTTTCAAGGCACTGCTGCAGCATGGCTTCATCTTTCCAAGCACTCGCTTTGGGTCTCAATCTGATAGACATAATAGCAGGGCCTTCCTAGGCGCTCTCTTTTTCACAGTCTGATGGACACAGTTGTAGAGCATGATCTGCCTTGGCACTCCTTTTTGGTCACAGTCTGATGGACACAGTTGTAGAGCATGATCTGCTTGGCACTCCTTTTTGGTCACAGTCTGATGGACACAGTTGTAGAGCATGATCTTCCTAGCACTCCTTTTTGGTCACAGTCTGATGGATACAGTTGTAGTGCATGATCTTCCTAGGCACTCTCTTTTTCACAGTCTGATTGACACAGTTGTAGAACATTATCTGCCTAGGCACTCCTTTTAGGTCACAGCCTAATTGACACAGTTGTAGAGCATGATCTGCCTAGGCACTCCTTTTTGGTCAGAGTCTGATGGACACAGTTGTACAGCATGATCTGCCGAGGCACTCCTTTTTGGTCACAGTCTGATGGACACAGTTGTAGAGCATGATCTGCCTAGGCACTCTCTTTCACAGCCTGATTGTCATAACAGCAGGGTATAATCTTTCTTGGCTTTCTCTTTAAATCTCAACCTGAAGGTCAAAGCAGCAGAACATGGTCTTTCTGGGCACTCCATTTGGTCTCTGTCTGATGAACATAGTAGCAGGGCATAATCTTTCTAACCATTCCCTTTTGGTTTTTTGTCTGATGGACCCAGTAGCAGGACATGCATAATCTTTCTTGGCACTCCATGATGCACAAAACAGCAGGGCATAATCTTTCCAGGCACTCTTTAAATCTCAATTTGAAGGTCACAGTAGCAGAGCATGTACTTTCTTGGCACACTCCCTTTTGTCTCAGTCTAAAGGTCATCTTAGCATAGCACAATTTTTAAAGGCATCCCCTTTTGCTGTCAGTCTGATATAGACACAGCAGCAGGATATGCTCTTTCTAGACATTCACTTTTGGTCCTGGTCTGATGGACATAGTTGCAGCACAAAGATCTTCTTTCAAGGCACTCCCTTCTGGATTCAAACTGATGGACACAGCAGCAGTACACAGTCTCCACTAGAGGGTGGCCTTATGACCAGCAGATACTGAACACTAATATTACCATCTGGATTGCTGCTACCGAAAGAAAACCAGCTTGGTTTGGTTTAAGCCTATGGGAGATGTGATAACTGGTGTGAACGTGATGCTACTAAAAACATGCAGCAACATGCAGAGTGCCTTTCACTCCATATGAGGTTAGCTCCTGTTTTTCCTTTTCTTCCTTTTTGCCTTTTCTTTTTACACCTATCCCAGTACATACGAGTATTTACCGCCAGCTTAACACAGTACCAGAGAAACTGTTCTTACTCTGTTCTCAACTAAGTGGCACTTGGTCACATGTCCTAAGGATCACTAAAAGTGCTTGCACAGTCATGCTTGGTCTGCTTTACCTTGTGTTGCTTCCCATGCTGGTCCCTGTTGTTCACTTGGCAGAATGAAGATGGTGGGGGTGTACTGGTCAGCACTGCTGTACACCTCTCTGATATTGTAGTGGTCTGCTGCAGCCACTGCGCTGCCCAGTTCAAAGGTTACAATGGCCTGGCTCAGCTCTGACATCTGAAGACAATAGCAATGAATAAAATGCACTGGTTGTTTTTTTTGTTTTGTTTTCATCACCCCTTCAACACAAGGTTACACATTCTTCTTTAATGCTGTCTGAAGTTTTCTGACATGCAGCTCAAGCTAGCTACCAGAAATTGTTCTTAGTGGTGGTATTTTTCATATCAGTATGATTTGCTTTCATGTGATTTGTGTGTTTGGACACTGTTTACATTTTTATTGGTTTTGTTTATTTGTTTGTTTGTTTTTCAGGTTTTTTTTTTTTTTTTTTGATTGGGTAGGGGTGGAGGTAGGCAGTTGTTTGGTGTTTTTTTTTCTTCTGTGTTACCATGCACAAATCTCAATTTCCTCTTATACTTCAATTACTGCCTGTAGTAAACACACTTTAAAGCTATTACACTTATGATGTCTCGAACAAAATTAACTGGAGAAGAAAATGAATATAGTATAAGGTTGACTGTGTCACATAATGTGGGTGTTTTGTTGAATATTTTTGTCCTGGCCCACTGCAAAATATAAAACAACTATCAAAAAGGTTTGTAATTTTGGTTTTAGATCTTCATGCCCTAAGTACTGGTGCATACTTTCAATAAGAATTAAAAGAACTACATAATATTCAGCTATGTCCTACCCAAATTTTCATCGAACTGATTGACAGGCCACGGTATATGATAAGTTTCATTTTCAGGACAAAAAATGCAAACTCAGTCTGCTGTTTGTAATAAATTCAACCACTTCATAACCAACAAAACATTGCGTATCACTTTACTTTGCTTTATGACATATCTAGTTGATATAGCATGTGTCCCAATCAAGCAAGTCACAAAATGTGGGAGTGAATGTGAAGGGAGTGTGAGTCACTGTGGTTGGTACTGATTTTTATCAGGCACTGCCTCTGTCAACTGACTGTGGATCATTCAGTTTGTATTGGACAAAAGCACTGATCTTTGTCACACTGCACAGGCTGGTGATAGTGTCTAACAGTCAGCACCTTTATCATGTATCCCTTGCAACAAATTGCAGAAAACTCACCCGATCCGGACAGCAGAATTTCCACAACAAGCATTTCTGGACAATGGAGAGTTCCTGAAGGGTGGTCCCAGTACAGGATTCAGCAGCAAGGCAATAGGGTGCTGTCACACATAATACTTTTTTTTTTCACTGGTTTGGAACCATCAGACCTTCACTTTTCTGCATACAATCACTTTGTACAACTACTGACAGAACAAAACAACACTAATATGGAAAAAAAATATCCAGCCAAAAAACGGAAGTTGTTCTAGTAACGGCAGTTTCAAGATATACCTACTTCTCAAAAAAAAAGCTTTCCTCCTGCTCAGTGTGAAAAAAGCCTTATATAATAAGGATCACCAACAAATTTCCAGAAGAGAAGGAAGTTAAATTCCTACCTACAATCACTTGAACTATGATTCTCAGTGCCGTCTCCGTTGGCACACATGTCACTTTTGACTTGTGAGTTGTCAATCAGATTATGCAGAAAAAGAACGCAGGAAGGAAGGGGGTGGGGGGGGGGACTACATCTCTCTTGACAAAACCACAGCCTTCAAGGATTCGCAGAATTCTGGTCCACACTGGGGTTGAGGGCAGTGGGTGGGGGAGAAAAGAAAGATCTTCAAACCGTCCCTGACCACTGACAAGTCCACCTATCTGAGCTGTGATCCTGAGGAGGAAGACAGGAATTGTCTCTGAAGTTCCTAAACAGTCAAATCCTGTTGCTTCTACTGCATGGACATCCTCTCCTACCAGAGAAGGAATGTCTACCTGCAGAGGGAAACAAGGATTTGAAGTGATGAGCAGAAGGTGGTCAAAATGACTGACAAAAGAAACAGGAGATGGAAGGCTGCTGGCCATGGAAGGGCTGGGCTGAGGCAGGACCTTCAGATGACTCTCCCCAACTTTCCCCAACTTTCAGACCTTAAAATGACTCTCCCCAACTTTCTCTGAAACTTTCAGACCTTAACATGACTTCCTCCAACTTTCTCTGAAACTTTCAGACCTTAACATGACTTCCTCCAACTTTCTCTGAAACTTTCAGATCTTAAAATGACTCGCCCCAACTTTCTCTGAAACTTTCAGACCTTAAAATGACTCGCCCCAACTTTCTCTGAAACTTTCAGACCTTAAAATGACTCGCCCCAACTTTCTCTGAAACTTTCAGACCTTAACATGACTTTCTCCAACTTTCTCTGAAACTTTCAGACCTTAACATGACTCGCCCCAACTTTCTCTGAAACTTTCAGACCTTAACATGACTTTCTCCAACTTTCTCTGAAACTTTCAGACCTTAACGTGATTTACTCCAACTTTTTCCCTGAAAGTTTCAGACCTTAACATGATTTTCTCCACTTTCTCTGAAACTTTAGACCTTAGGATTACTTTCCCCAACTTTTTTCTGAAACTTTCAGAAGTATCTTCCCAAAACGTGAAGGGCCCTGCAGTGATGCCTGTCTGACAGTGACCTTGAGGTCTTCAAAAAACAGATGAACTCCAAAAGTGCATCTCTCCATGCGTAGGAGAGACATCAGTTCAGTGCTCTCAAGTCACTTTGGTGATGTTTAGTGATGCCTGTTCTGATTAAAATACACAAAACACCACCTACTAAGCCCCGTACTGATGACAATAACTGCTTAGAGACGGAGCCAGCATGAGTGAGCTCTCCTTCCAAAGGGCATAATAATGTCCATCCAATGACAGTCCCAATAAATTGCCTATACCACCAGTGGCCTTGACCAAGACCATAGACATAGAGAGGCAATCAAAACTGAGATCACCATGACAGCAGAGTATTAAAAACCACAGAATTGGAGACTTTTAAAAAATGCTGATTGACACGGATGAGAATGATGAAGATGATGCTACAGATTTCCATTCTGGGCTCTGAGACTGTATGACACTGCTGTACTCAATGCTTAATTTCATATATATCAGAGGGTCAGTCAGGCCCAAGAGATACAGACACCTGCAGTGTTGGTCAAGAAGTTTGAGGAACACTCTCAGAGAAACATCCATTCAGTTGATGAAATTCAACTGTGTGGTCCCCATCCTCCCAGCTGAACCTACAGTAGATTCAACTCCTTGCAACAGCCAGTTAGGTCAGAAAAATCTCAAAATGAATGGCTCTGATGAGAATCAAATCCATGACTTCCCAGCCATGAGTCCATGATGCTAACCATGGTGGCTGGTGGAAGTAGTGCCTCTTGAATGACTAACCATGAAGCGTGAGCAAGAGAATATCAGGACTGGGGCATGTAAATCAACACATGCATAAAGTCATTGTCATTACATTGATCATCCTTACTCACACAGAATATACCCAACTCTGATTTGAAAAGTTGGTCCTTCCCACACTAGCCTTGTCCCTAGCCAAACTGAACTAAGAGTTGCACCTTAGCTGCTGTCTCCTCAGAGGGATCTCCTCCCTGCAGGAATTTGCCCAGTGCAAAGACTTGCTGAGGGCACAAAAACATGTTCCCCACGAATCACAAGCTTTCCTGACTCAATATTCACCTTAAAGGGGCTGGAGGATAAAAGCACTGAGTGAGAAAGTGGAGATGAGCTGGCTATCCTTCATGTGCCTCCATACAGGATTGCATTCAGCGTGACTGAGAGCATCAGCCGACTCATGAACCAAACCCCATGACCAAATAAGGAGGGACTTGATTAAAAAAGAAAAAAAAAAAAAGTGCATGGTGAATTCAAATGCTCCTGAAATGAAGTACTGATAAACAAGCTTGAGCATGTTGAAGTGCAGAATCTATTCCAAATATTATGGGGGGAAAAATTATATATGAATATATATACACATGGCTGATGAACTGAAGGTAATGGGGTCAAAACAATACTGTAGCAGACAACACATAAAGCAGCACCACAATCTCCAATATTTCTGGAAGTTTTTTGAGAGAAAAATAGTGTTGTGAAGGCAGAACGCAGTAAGATGACAAATGAATGAAAGGACTAAGCAAATGTTTTATCAGCATATGATATACAGAGGAGATGAATAGGACATGAAATTTGGACTGATGCCATCTATTCATCCAGAGTGAGGAAACATTGTGCACTGCCTAATATACCATCACATAATAAGACAATGTAGGCACATATGATTTTACTGACCACAAATGATGAGATGTGTCATGCAGAAGATTCACCCACCAAATCAATGTTAGGGAGGAAAAGCAGTGTGCTGAAAAAGATGACTCTCATTTGGGGCTGACATGCACTGTTAGCCTTTTGATAGGTGAAGGATAGGTCAAAGTCCTTTGATGACACATGGGCTGACATTCTGAACAAGAAGGGAAAGAATCCCACGCTATCTGCAGCTCTTGCACTGTTCTTTCTTTTTTTCAGTGTAGGTTTTTTTTTTGTTTTTTTTTTTTTTTTTTTGGGAGAGTTTTGGTCCCATCATGTGCCCTTTCCATGATCAGTTCTCACATCATCTATTCCACCTCTCTCCCAACACCGCCACTCACAACCTTGTGCTACTGCAGACCCAGTCTACAATCCACAAAGAGCTGTCAACATCATGTCACAATGAGGCAAATCACCCACAACCCACTGCACTGAAGCAAGGGGAGGGAGCTCTTCAAATCTGACCAGCTCAAAACAGTAGAGATGAAATGCTGCTCAAAACACATTACCTGGAAGTATTCCTTCCACTGCTGACTATGGGTGACCAGGGAATGACAGAGACCATGCAGTGGGTGGTGTAGGGACTCCAGAATGCTGCAGTCAATCCAGGCCTGCACACACAAACACGTGCTGCCATCAACATGACGCGCTGAGGGAATGACGCTCCTAAAAATGCTTCATGTAAAAATTTGGGCTTTGTTCTTTATTTCACAATTACCAATAATGAAGCATTTCTACATTGTACGTTATAAAACACCAGAAGAAAGAAAGAACGGTGTTCTACCAATTAAGGACCAAGCACAAATGAAAGATGGCAGTGGAGGAGAATAGGCAGCAGCTGATGTCCCACTACACATGGTCAGCTGCACTAGCCCTTCCATGGCAAGGCTTCATAATTATTGTAAGGCAGGAACTGAAGGGAGGATTTACTCACCGTGTTGTCCATCCACGCAGGTTTTTGTTCCAGAATGGCTCCTTCATCAAGCCCTCTCTTTTCAAAGCCATTGACAAAGAGGGAGAGTTCTTTGACAGAAGCTTTGCGAGAGATCCGCAGGCGCTCCAAGGAAACAAGCAGGGCCAGAAGGTTGTAATGCTGCTCAAACATCATCATGGACATGGACAATGCTGGAACACTGCAGACGTCACAGCGTCAGACAGCTCTTGGGCACGGGCCTCAGGTGCTCCTGGACAAGTTCACAGATTCAAATGTCACATGCTCACGGTTCTTTTCACCACCCACACAGGAACGACCGCTCTTCAAAGACTACACTACTAATCCCTTTCAGTTCTTCAGCATATATTTACACAATCATTTTCAGATTTTTCTTGGAGCTTTTTTTAAAGCCAAAAACCACTGACAATGAAAAAGTAATTTCAGACTGACTGCAAGAGAAAGTTTTGAGAATGAGTATGCACATGTGTGCGCCTGGGAGGATGTATGTCCATGCATGCAAAGATGTGCATGTGTGTGTATGCAAATGAGTCTCTGAGAAAGAGAGAGAGAGAGAGAGAGAGAGAGAGAGTGTGTGTGTGTGTGTTGGGTGAAAGACAAACACAAATATAGGGAGTAAGAAATAGGTTCCTTATATGTTGACCAAAAGTACAAGTCCTACCTTTATCTGGGTATCTATTCTCAGTCACAGACTCAATTAAACAATTATACTTTATAACTGAGACGCCTCCACTCACCCAAACTGCCTTTGCCTCGATCTCTTTGTTTGATGATGTTGGCAAAAATCTCCACAAATTTGTAGAAAGGAATGTAATACATGGGATGAAGCACCGTCATGCGACGTAGAGTGTTGTACAACACTGTTGCCTCCACCATCAAGGGCAGGTAATGGGCAAACTTTCCTTGCAGGTGATCCCCCATGAAGCGAGTCTCTTCCAGGATGAGACGATTGCGCTGCACATTGCTCTGACACGCCATGAGAGACTCCAGCATGGTGCCGTCCTCCAGCAAGGGTCCATCCAGGTTCAGGGTCTTCTCCCGGATGGCTTCCTGTCAACATCCCACGTCACGTGCTGGTCACTGTAGTGCTTGTACTGCATACATCATACACTGCACTTTCATGCAGGTAATTATGATGCATGTTCTGTGTCCATGATATATTTAAATCACATGCTGGTACTTGTCACTATGCTTGTACAATGTTTGTCATACACACCAAACAGACATTGGCGTTTGTCGCAGCACATATACTACTATGCACATCAATCACTTATCATTGCCAGTCACTATTCTTGGACTGTGTATTTCATGCACTCACTCACATATTGGTCACAACAGTGCATGATCAAACCTACCAGTGCACACCGGCTGGTCATTATAGTTGCTGTGTTGGCCATAAAACGTGGGAAGATCCACATCCATGGCATTACACACTGGTCACCACATTTGCACTATGTGGATCATAATGTCCTTTATACACAGGTCACCACACTTGAACTGTTTGGATCATAAAGTCCATTGTACTGTGTGGATATAATAAGCATCAATTATGTACTGGTTACCACACTTATACTGTGTGGATCATACTGTCCATGGTATATCTGTCACTACCTTTCAACAGTATGGATCATATACATCCATTGTATACTGATCACCACTCTTGTACTGTGTGGATCATACACATCCATTACAAACTGATCACTACACTTGTACTGTGTAGATCAAAATATCAGTTATATATTGGTAACCAGACTTGTACTGTGTGAATCACGGTGTCCATGATATATTGGTCACCGTACTTGTGCTGTATGGATCATACACATCCATTACACACTGGTCTCCTCACTTACACTGCGGGCTTTATAATTCCTTTATGTATTGATACCACACTTGCATAGTGTAGATCATACATATCTTATACATATTGAGCACCACATACATAGTGTGTGGATCATACATATCCAAAAACATATTGAGCACCACATATATAGTGTGTGGATCATACATGTCTGTTATGTATTGGTCTCTGTACTACTGACCTGTGTGGATCATAAAAATCCATTACAAACTGGTCACCACACTTCTCCTGTGTGGATTATAATGTCCATTCTATACTGGTCACCACACTCTCACTGTGTGGATCATAAATGACTACTATGTATTGGTCACCACTTGTACTGTGTGGTGATAGGTGCCCATTGTATACTTATCAGCACTCTCAAAACTGGATTATACATGTCCTTATATATTGGTCACCACACTTGTTCTGTATGGATCATAATGTCCATTATATATTGGTCACCACGCTCATAATGTGTGCATCATAATGTCCATTATATATTGGTCACCACACTTGTTCTGTATGGATCATAATGTCCATTATATATTGGTCACCACGCTCATAATGTGTGCATCATAATGTCCATTATATATTGGTCACCACACTTGTTCTGTATGGATCATAATGTCCATTATATATTGGTCACCACGCTCATAATGTGTGCATCATAATGTCCATTATATATTGGTCACCACACTTGTTCTGTATGGATCATAATGTCCATTATATATTGGTCACCACGCTCATAATGTGTGCATCATAATGTCCATTATATATTGGTCACCACACTTGTTCTGTATGGATCATAATGTCCATTATATATTGGTCACCACATTCATAATGTATGGATCATAATGTCCATTATATATTGGTCACCACACTTGTTTATATGGATCTTAATGTCCACTACATATCAGTCACTGCACTTGTTTTGTATGAATCTTAATGCCCATTATATACTGATCACCACATTCACACTGTGTCGATCATAATGTCTATAACATACTGGTCACCGTGTTTCAACTGTATGGATCATAAGCACCCATTATATATTGATCACCACATCTATCCTCACACCAGGTATGCAAATAACAGTGTCCATATTTCTGAGAACTATCGACTTGCATCATGGAAGATCGCACACACTTGCACCCCCCCGGCCCCTCCCCACACACACACACACACACACACACACACACACGTGCGCTATTATTGTTTTAAAGCAGTCTTATAAGGACTTTTTATTCTTTGCATTACATAAGATCTCACATAATAACCATTATTGACTGAAATTACACATGCGCTAGCTCTTCAGCAATGTATCAAGGTGTTGTATAAAAAAAAAAAAAAAATTCTTATAAAAAGAAGTCTTACATGTTCTTGTGCCAGTCGTTGTCGATGCAGAATGATATCACTCTCATTGGAGCGACGCTGACCTTCAAATTCCTTGCGTTCCACCTTCATGGTTTCATACAACACAATCGTTTGATTATGGCTTCATCACTGGCAGCCATGTTGATGATGCACATGCGATGAACAGGCAGACCATACAGCCCGTCCCCTAGGCAACAAGGAAAGTCTTTTTTTCAACTGGTGCCGGATATCATAGATGTGATATTTTGCACACTCAACAGTTATATCTCAACCGGATATCACAGATATGAAATTTTGCACTCTTGACAGTTTTATCTCAAAACTCATTCAATCTTTGTACTTTTTTTCCTTACTTCAGGGTTTTGTTTATGATGCATCCCAATAATGTTTGCCAAATATTGTCTTGATTCATAAATGAAAGTCCTTGACACATTCTAATGTAATATTCTGTGTAAAATAGCCACTGGGCCTCAGCACTGTCCCCGTCTCTCTCAATCAATCAAACATGGTAACTCTCGCCCTCTGAACTCCTCTCTCCCCATCTTTGTGTATTTTGCTGAAGTAACAATCCCCATTCATCTTGACTACACTGATACTCTCCTTGAGATGTCTACTTGAAAAGTAAGTGTCACTCTTGCCCTAATCCAGAGATTAAAGGTAACAGAAAAAAGCAGGAACATGTATCACAGGAATCCACACAAGCTAGTTACACTCTATTTCTAATGTCTTTCCAATTGAATGAAGTTTTTCATCAGTTCATTTATATTCTTTGCACAGAAAAAAATAAAGTCTATGATCTCTCTCTCTACTGAACATAAGCATGTATATGCGTGATGTGTGATGCATGATGTATGTGTATGTGTGTGTGTGTGTGTGTGTGTGTGTGTGTGTGTGTGTGTGTGTGTGCGCGCGCGTGCATGTCTGTGTGTGTGTGTGTGTGTGTGTGTGTGTGTGTGTGTGTGTGTGTGTGTGTATGTGAGTATGTGTGTGTATGTATGTGTGTGTGTGTGTGTGTGTGTGTGTGTGTGTGTGTGTGTGTGTGTGTGTGTGTGTGTGTGCGCATGTGCATGTGTGTATATGTGTGTGTGTTGTGCATGTGTGTATTCATGTATGCGTGTGTGTGTGTGTGTGTGTGTGTGTACATAGCATTCCACCTACCTTTGAGGAAGAGGGGCACTGTAGTGGACAGGTAGAGGCAGAAGTTGGGGTGCAGAGTGAACTGCATGTCTCCCACCCTGACCACCTTGTTGCCGTCATGGTCCACATAGAACTGCTTCAGCAACAGACCTCGGAACACCACCCCAAGAGGTCGGCGTTCCAGGTGGGTCACCAACACCGTCACACCTGTCGGCAGGTACAAGACCAAGCTTTCATCAATGAAATACCAAGTGACACTTGCACCATTGAACCAAACCTGCCTGATTCCAGTGTTTTTTATGTTCAAATGTAATGTCCACACCCATCTGTGATGATATGGCAGACAGGAAAAACCATCCAAGGGGAATGGAGCATGGGGCTCTGTTTCAGACCACACTACACCAGCAGAACCATTTCATGTGATGGTCAGTAGCAAAAGTGGTATTTTGTGTGATGGGTGTGAGCATGATTTGGACACAAACACTGACTGCCAACTAGGTGCTCTATCCAGCATGGTCTACCTCGCACCATCTTATATATCAAAGTACCATACTGCTACAAAACATGTCCACTACTTTCCCAGTCAGAACTGTACACTATTTGGAATGGGCATTGCTTCTGATATTATAAATCAACGTCACCTCTTTTCTCTGGACGCTCAGAGTTAGTCTAAATTGTTCCTGCCACAACTGAGACCCAATCATAGTTGTTCCAGCCAACAATCTGGACATAGCATGAATGTGTGTGTGTGTGTGCGTGTGTGTGTGTGTGTGTGTGTGTGTGTGTGTATTTGAGTGTGTAAATGTGTGTATGCATGCACTCATGTGTGTGTGCGTGACTGCATACAAGTGTAAGTGTGTGTGAGCATGCAAGTGTGCATGTATGTGTGTGTAATACACACAGAGACAGAGCACTCCTACGCAAGTTATATGGTTTGCAGAGCTGAAATGAAATCATTACTCTGTTTGGAAAAGACAGAAGAAAAAGGAAGGTTTTGCAGAAAGGCAAGAGTCTAGTTCAGTCTGCTTATTTCATTTCATCCATCCAGCAGTGATAATGGTCTTACCATACCATCATCAACACACTAAATCACCATGTGTGATATTCACATCACACCACCTTCAGCACACTGACCCACCATGAACAATGGCGCTGACAAGCTTGCTGTTCAGCGAGGGGTCATCGGCCTCCACAATCCACAGGTTGTGTCTGGACGCTCTAAAGTGGAGTCTGCATGAAGACTGAGCGTGTCCCAGCTGTTGGTCACAGATGTCACTGGCCGAAGCTCATCACTGTCCCCAGTCTGTCGTGACAGCCACCCACTGCACAGAATTGAAACAGAGCATTCATAACACCATGTCTCCATCGGACAATAAGAAATGCAGCCAAAATCATGATGTAACAGAGGCAAACAGAAAACAGAGATTGATGAGAGCATGCTGGACAAATAATGAACAATCAACAACATAACATGTCATCTCGAACACAAATTTTTACACACTTTCACTGCCACTGGTGATGAGTGTCAACAAAGTAGCGAGCTGTGGTTGGTGACACTTGTCAACACCTGTTTATACTGCCAGGGAACAATTGTCAATTAGCTGGGGCCATAACCTTAACTCACTCTGTCATCTCTAGCATTAAAGGTAGGAAGAAAGTATGTGGTGCTTTGCAATGTTCATCTGTGTTGATTGTGCTTGAGTATGCTTTGTCATTTTATCTGTGTTGATTGTGCTAAAGTATGCCTTTTTTGTGTGTGATTTCTGATTGTGGCCTTTGCAATATTCATCTGTGTTGATTGTGCTTGAGTATGCTTTCTCGTGTTTATCTGTGTTGATTGTGCTAGAGAATGTATTTTTTGTGTGATTTATGATTGTGGCCTTTTTTCAGGTTTTCCCAATGATCTTATCATCAGTGGAGTGCAGCCATTCTACAGCCATAAAACGTATTTCTAAAACATAACAGTATTTAAGACCAGGCAGCTATAATCAATATGCAAAAGGAATTATGAAGCCTGATGCTTTGGTTCCTCAGATACGTTTGATCTAGTGAAGCAGCTCATAACACAACTGAGTCCAGGCAGACCAGCATTATGGTGCACAGTGGGCAGATAAACTGTCACACAGCATGGAAGGGAAAGGGTTAAACCTGTGTAAAATGGCTTTGTTTTCATATGTTTCTTTATGCTTAACATTGCAAAATGTTCCATATCCCTTGTACAAAGGCACAGACCCCTTTCCTTCATCTTCAGTCTCAGTGTGGTTTGACCACTTCATACCTGTTTGTGTGCGTGAGGCAAAGGTGTACTCTGACTCGGCAATGGTGTACTCTGTGACATCAGAAAGGTGAGAGCCGTTCCACGACTGGGTGGTGGCTCAGGGGGTTCCCCTCTGTCACTGTCTGTCGTCTGGTTCACCTTGTCAATGGGGATACCTGGTTTAACCACCCAACATCAACATTATCCAATCAATTATGGCTGTAGTTTATCATGAACATCAATATTCATTAGTAGGCATCCTTCAGTCTCGGAAGACTATGGAGTTGTGCTCTAGGTGTCTATTCTGGTACAGTGACGGGTGTGGCTGGCCAGTCCAACGTGGGAATGACAGTCCCTGTGGCAGAGGGCACAGATGATTTTTGACGCTGGTCTGTCTGCCTGGGCTGCAGCCTTTCTTCTCATTCTCTTTTCTCCGTGCTGCTGAGCGAGTGTCTCTTCGAACTTGGAGAGACCTTTCTGCACAGTCTGTCTCCAGGCTGACCGTTTGAGGACTGTTGCTTCCAAGTTGTTCTAGTCGTTGTTCAAGGCCTTTAGGTCTCTCTTGCACACGTCTTTGAGTCGCAGCTGTGGTGTGCCTGTGGGACATCTTCCCTGCACAAGTTCTCCATAGAGGTCTTTAGGGATCCATCCGTCATCCATGAGCACGACATGGCCAAGCCAGCACATACGTCTCTGTTTCAGCAGCGTGTACATGCTGGTGCATCCAGCTCTTTCCAGGACAGTGTTGTTTGGGACCTTGTCCTGCCAGGTGATGTTCAGAATGCATCGGAGGCTACGCATATGAAAAGCATTGAGCTTTCACTCTTGTCGGGCATGCAAAGTCCAAGACTCGCTGCCATACAGGAGGGTGCTCACGACGCAGGCTCTGTAGATCTGGATCTTTGTGTGCTCGGTCAGCTTGCTGTTGTTTCATGCTTTCTTTGTCAGTCTGGTCATGGTGGTGGCTGCCTTGCCGATGTGCCTGTTGAGCTCTGCATTAAGTGAGAGGATGTCTGAGATAGTTGAGCCCAGATAAACAAAGTCATGGATGACATCCAGTTCATGGTCATTGATGCTGATGACTGGGGAGAGTCAACATCCAGTCCCATGACCTGTGTTTTCTTCAAGCTAATGGTAAGCCCGAAGTCTTGGTAGGCATCGCTGAAGGAAGTCATGAGCTGCTGTAGGTCCTCGGCTGAGTGGGCGGTTACTGCTGCGTTGTCTGCAAAGAGGAAGTCACGCAGGCACCTCAGCTTGACTTTAGTCTTGGCTCTTAATCTGGAGAGGTTGAAGAGCTTTCCGTCTGTCCTGGTTCGGAGGTAGATACCTTCAGCTGCAGGACCAAATGCGTGTTTCAGCATCACAGCAAAGAAGATTCCAAACAGGGTGGGAGCCAGAATGCAACGCTGTTTCACTCCACTCCGTATGTTGAAGGCAGCTGATGTTGAGCCATCAAAGACGGTGCCTTTCATGTCTTCATGAAAGGATCTGATGATGCTGAGAGAAGTTTGGGTGGACATCCAATCTTGGGGAGGATCTTGAAGAGGCCATCCCTGCTGACCAGATTGAAAGCCTTTGTGAGATCTATGTAGGCAATGAAGAGTGGCTGCCTTTGCTCCCTACATTTCTCCTGAAGTTGTTTAAGGGAGAAGGTCATATCTATAGTGGATCTGTTGGCACGGAAACCGCACTGCGATTCAGGTCAAACTTGCTCTGCAAGTACTTGGAGCCTCTTTAGTACTACTCGTGCAAAGCCTTTCCCAACGATACTAAGGAGGGATCTGCCACGATAACTATTGCAATCGCTTCTGTCACCTTTGTTTTTGTACAGTGTGACGACAGTAGCATTCCTCATGTCTTGTGGTACTTCGCCTTCACTCCAACAGAGACAAAGGATTTCATGCAACTCGGTGATAAGTGTCTCTTTACAGCACTTCAGTACTTCAGCAGGAATACCGTCTTTCCCTGGTGCCTTGCCAGAGGCAAGAGAGTCCAGGGCTTCATTGAGTTCGTCTATGGTTGGTTCTCTGCCAAGCTCTTCCAGCTCTGGCAGGCGCTCTATGGCATTCAGGGCATCTTCTGTGACTACATTTTCCCTTGTATATAGCTCAGTGTAGTGTTCTACCCAGTCTCCATCTGTTGTTCTCTGTCCAGAATCACCTCCCCTGTAGCTGATTTCAACGGGCAGTTTTCTTTTGTGTTGGGCCCAATGCCTGCTTGATGCTGTCATACATTGCCTTAATGTTGCCTGTGTCAGCTGTGATCTGGATCTGGGAGCAGAGCTGAAGCCAATAATCGTTGGCGCATTGCCTAGCACACTGCTGGACTTTGCTGCGAGCAGCACGGAGAACCTGGAGGTTCTGCTCACTGGGATTGGTTTTGTATGCTATCGGGGCGTTTCTCTTGGCATCGATGACTGGTGTCATTTCTTTAAAATTGGCTTTGAACCAATCAGCTGATTTGCTGGTCTTTTTGCCAAGGGTGGATATTCATAATAAAGCAATAACACGTGTTATGACCAACATCAGCATTATCCCATCAATATACCAATAACATATTACCACCAACATCAACATTGTCTTATCAATACATCAACATCAGGTGCTATCGCTGACATCAACATTGTCTTATCAATACATCAACATCAGGTGTTATCACCAACATCAACATTGTCTTATCAATACATCAAAATCTGGTGTTATATGCCAATATCAACATTGTCTTATCAATACATCAACATCAGATGTTATCACCAACATCAACATTATCCCATCAATACATAAACAAATGTTATGATCATTCCTTGTGGAGACCATGCAAAAAAAAAACAGCCACAAGCATGTTGCAAGCTCTGCACCAGTCCAGAGTAATGTGATGAACGTCTCCTCTGAGGTGTTACGTTATCTTGAACACACACACACACACACACACACACACACACACACACACACACAGAGGAGTGGAAACATCATCAACAGAGTGACAGAGTGATGCAGACCAGTGACTGACCAAGCAAAAGATGACAGGTAGCTGTCATGAATAATAGTCATTTTGCATGGAGCTCACACCCTGAATCATTTCTTCTCTGAAAAAAGGGTCACATTTGATTTTTGCAAAAATTGGTTCACTGTTTGTCTGATCAACTGTAGATCAGGAGAAGATAATCCTATGGTGAGCAATGAAAAGAACTGGGGAAAAAAAATGGTTAAATAAGCAACAGCCCAATGTAATAGCTGCAGGGGTTAGAATTTAGTTGGGGGGGGGGGGGGGAGCAGTCATTTATAGTGGCAACTACAGTATCTAAAAACAATGTAACTCTCTTCTTACACTACTGTTTCACCATCTCTCACCTTCATCTTCCACCTGGTCGGCCACATCTCTGGCTGTGAAGATGTTGTGGGATGACTGAAGGGCTTGACCCACATTTCTGCCTGGTTGTCTGGGTCCAGCAGGAGCGGCCAGCAGTGACGACGGTTGTGAGAGCTGACGCGCATCAGCAGGGCGTTCTGCACCGAGTGCAGGTCTGTGGGCAAGCTTTGCATCCTCCAGTCACTCAGTTCATCAAAGTCTGACAGGATGTCCTGCAAGGCAGCCCACCACATCACCACACCATGACAACAAACTGATCGCCACTTGGCTGTGGAC
Organism: Conus betulinus; assembly: GCA_016801955.1. NCBI lineage: Eukaryota > Metazoa > Mollusca > Gastropoda > Neogastropoda > Conidae > Conus > Conus betulinus. Next base: position 135,334 of record JADBJO010005094.1, on the reverse strand, counting down.
AAACTGTGGAGAGCAACATATTAGCGCTGCATGTCAACAAAAAAGAAAAGATTTCATTTTAAAGGTCCTTTCAACAGGAAAGAGAATTTTTAAAAAATGCTTTTAACTGCATTCCAGTGAGCTTTGTAATCAAACATTGACTGTTAATGACATACTTCAGGTACTGTTGTATCATCAACAATGGCATGCAGTGCTGTACAATGTGTTAAAATATGCCTTGCACCAAAAAAAACTGTTACCAGGCAAAACTGTTAGATGTGAAAAGTCCGCCATTTGCCCCCTTATTAATCACAAGACTTACTGCCTGACACAATAAATAGAATAAAAAAAATGTTTATATAAATGGAGAGAGAGAGAGAGAGAGAGAGAGAGAGAGAGAGAGAGAGAGATCTGGCACTGTTTATTACATACAGAAGTTTAAATGCAAATATGTTAGGCAAGATTCAAGAGTCAATTCATTGATTTTCAGATTACCCCACCAGTAGATATGGATCAAACAAAACAAAACCGACAATGGAAAAAAGTCAACTCCAATAGCAATCACATGACATAGAGTGTTAAAGTGATTAGTCAGCAAAGCTGAGAGGTCTCCAAATTGTTCTTGAAGAGCAGACAAAAAGATCTGCAGGAAACATATTTTTCTCCTTTTAATTGCAACTATATGTGAACAAATTCAAAACTTAACCTACTCTGATCCTGATAAGAAAACCTGGGGTTTCTCAACAGCTAATACGTCTGTCACTTTTAAGTACAAGGTTTTGCCTAAAACTTCATATTCTTATGACTTGCCTGGATTGTATAGTTGGAACGAGTTGGTAACACACTCATGTCTTCTTCATCATCAGAATCATCCATGTTTTCATCTGCCTGGATGCTTTCCACTGTGTCTGTCTTTTTCAGCTCGGATTTGTAGAACTTGCTGGTATCGTAGATAGCAGGCATGTACTTGAATGTTCGCACCTGTAAGCCAAGTAATGACCCACTACAAACAACAGTCCTAAATTTCAGATCTAGACTTGACATCTTGCAGGCCAAGCTTTAATATTTTCTTCACTGTGTAATAAAATTAACTCTTCCGTCATTTCTTCATCTCTTTCTCATTTTAAAAAGCTCAGATTTTTCTCCATACTAAATAATGTACCATCTGACCACACTGAAAGCCTAAACCCAATTTGGGTACAATTCATTAGATACACAACATGAAAATTTCAGCCAATTAAACTTTAAACTATTCACAGCTTAGAGTGTGAACTGAACTCATGACAGTGCTTTTTTTTTTTTTCCAGAGCTCTGAAGACTCTGAAGGAGAGATTAAAAATTAGAATGATAGGGTAAATATTGGGAGATTCTGTTATCCTAGTTCAAACATGTAGTAAAAACATCATCTACTGTCCTGGTCAAAGCAGAGATTTATCAAGAGACCTACAGTCATGGTCAAAAATGGATGTACTGAATCTCCTGGTGTCCAGTTTCAAGTAGGGCTGAAGTGGAAGGTCACTATCATGGTTCAAGCAATGATGTAACAGGGCATCTGCTGACCTAGTTTGAACAAAGAAGTAGTGGAAAAATCTACTGTCCTGGTTCAAGCCAGCACATAATGGGAGATCTGTTGTTCTGGTTCAAGCAGGGATATCATGGGAGATCTGTTGTTCTGGTTCAAGCAGGGATATAATGGGAGATCTGTTGTTCTGGTTCAAGCAGGGATATAATGGGAGATCTGTTGTTCTGGTTCAAGCAGGGATATAATGGGAGATCTATTATTCTGGTTCAAGCAGGGATATAATAGGAGATCTGTTGTTCTGATTCAAGCAGGGATATAATGGGAGATCTATTATTCTGGTTCAAGCAGGGATATAACGGAAGATCTACTCTCCTGGTTCAAGTAGGTATAAAATGAAAGATCCACTGTGTAGTTCAAGCAGAGATGGTAAGGAGAATCCCGCACTGGTTCAAGCAGGGATATCGTGGGAGATATGCTACTATGCTTGTTCAAGCAAGGATATTGTGGGAGATATACTACTATGCTTGTTCAAGCAGGGATCTTGTGGGAGATATGCTACTACGCTTGTCCAAGCAAGGATATTGTGGGAAATATACTACTATGCTTGTTTAAGCAGGGATATTATGGGAGATATACTACTATGCTTGTTCAAGCAGGGACATTGTGGGAGATATAAAACTATGCTTGTTCAAGTAAGGATATGGTGGCAGATATGTCCTGATTGAAAGAGGGGTCTAGTGGGAGATATCCCACTGTCCTGGTCAAAACATGGATCTTGTGGAAGATGTCCCATTGTCCTGGTTAACTAGGGATGAAGTAAGGGGTCTCCTATTGTCCTGGTTCAACCAGGGAGGTAGTGAGCAGTCTCCTATTGTCCTGGTTCAACCAGGGAGATAGTGAGCAGTCTCCTATTGTCCTGGTTCAACCAAGGATGTCCTGAGGGGTCTCCTATTGTCCTGGTTCAACCAGGCATGTCATGAGGGGACTTCTGCTGTCCTGGTTCAACCAGGGATGTCGTAAGGGCTCTCCTACTGCCATGGTTCAACCAGGGATGTTGTGAGAGGTCTTCTATTGTCCTGGTTCAACCAAGGATGTCCTGAGGGGTCTCCTGTTGTCCTGGTTCAACCAGGAATGTAGTGATCAGTCCTCCTATTATCCTGGTTCAACCAGGGATGTTGTGAGGGGTCTCCTATTGTAACCAAGGATGTCCTGAGGGGTCTCCTGTTGTCCTGGTTCAACCAGGATGTAGTGATCAGTCTCCTATTGTCCTGGTTCAACCAGGGATGTAGTGATCAGTCTCCTATTGTCCTGGTTCAACCAGGGATGTTGTGAGGTCTCCTATTGTCCTGGTTCAACCAGAGATGTTGTGAGGGGTCTCCTACTGTCCTGGTTCAACCAGGGATGTCGTGAGGGGCCTTCTGTTGTCCTGGTTTAACCAGAGATTTAGTGAGGGGTCTCCTACTGTTCTGAATCAACCAGGATGTAGCAAGGGGTCTCCTACTGTCCTGGTTCAACCAGGGATGTAGCGAGGGGTCTCCTGTTGTCCTGGTTCAACCAGGGATGGAGTGAGGGGTCTCCTTCTGTCCTGGTTCAACCAGGGATGTAGCAAGGGGTCTCCTACTGCCCTGGTTCAACCAGGGATGGAGCGAGGGGTCTCCTACTGTCCTGGTTCAACCAGGGATGGAGCGAGGGGTCTCCTACTGTCCTGGTTCAACCAGGGATGGAGTGAGGGGTCTCCTACTGTCCTGGTTCATCCAGGGATGTCATGAGAGGTCTCCTACTGTCCCTGGTTCAACCAGAGATTTAGCGGGGGGTCTCCTACTGCCCTGGTTCAACCAGGGATGGAGTGCGGGGTCTCCGGCTTTTGTGCTTCAAGCAGAAATGTTGTGGGAGATGTTACCTGGGGGGTGGACTGAAGGGCAGAGCTGACGTCACTATGGACTGTGTCACCACTGCGTGAGCAGTGTCGCTGTGGCCATCATCACTAGCACGTCCAGGGGCACAGCTCTCCATCAGCAGCTCCAGACGGGCTATCATGGAGTATGGGTCTCTGTCCATGAAAGCCTGTCAACACACAGCACAAAATGCCTGCCACTTAACACCATGTCACCTGACTCAGACACTGACACTACTAATAAAATGGGCCCCCCTGGAATTTCACAGTGCAACATCTAGGTCATATTATAAAGCGTATGATTAGTGAACTGCCTATAAAGTAATCAAAATTTGAGCAGTTCTGAATGTCTAAGCAAATTTTGTAAGCAATTCTGAATGTCTAAGCAAAGCCTAAGACTGAAATATATCACAAATTTGTACATGTGACACTGGTCTTAGCATGAAATCTGTAACAAGTGTGTACTCATTATATATCACAAATTTGTACTTGCGACACTGGCCTTAGCATGAAATCTGTAGCAAGTGTGTACTCATGATAATGGTCTATGACTGAAACATGTAACAAGTCTGTACTCATGATCATGGTCTCAGACTGATTTATGTAAAAAGTCTGTACTCATGATCATGGTCTCGAGACTTCAATGAGTAGCATCTCTGTACTCTTGACAATGATCTCAGACTGAAACATAACTCCGTGCTCTTGACAACGACCTAATACTGAACATGTAGCAACTCTCTTTAGTCAAAAACTCAGATATGTAACAACATCTTCTCATCAGTGTCTTTTGGCATACAGTGACACTGTTAGTAAAAACAAGAGTTAAGAATACAGTATCAGGTACAAAATACAGAAAACACATTTCTGGACCAAAACGTTTAGAGGAAATAGTCTGGCACAATTACTGACTGTGAACAATGTGGAACATGCAAAGATGGAAGATCATGTTCAGCTTTTACATTTTTGTTCATTCCCCTTCCGGCACAGCAAGCTGATTTCATATCAGTCACCCTGAGCCATGTACAGTCTGTTAAAGATGATAATCCTGTCTCCGAAACTATGAGGAGGTAACTGTGTGTCTACTTTTCAGATGTCCTTGGATAATATGTCTACAGGCATTGTGCAATACAGTGTGCACAATATGTGCACTCCACACTACGTCACAAAGTGACAGATGGCTTAAAGTGGATCAGAATCTCACATGAGTCCATGCCCGCCATTCACCATCATAGCTGTTCCAATCTAAGCAATCAGCACACAGTCAACTGGATTTAGCAATGACATCATACAAACCTGTGCATGGAAAGTGCCTTGACGACATCGATCAAGCCAGTCTGTGATCAGCTCCAGACGTGACTTGTCATCCAAAGGTCCGTGAAAACAGACACAGGCAGACGTGATCAAAGCATCACCTGGAGCCGTGAGCAAGTGCCGACGAGCTTTCCTCAGCTCACAGCGCCACAGGAAGTGTTGCATGGACATGTTCTCCATCAGGTTGCTGGCTCGGGCAATCTTGCGCTCTATGGCCTGCGTGAGTGTGACAGAGTAGTTTACTATAAGACCATATGAGCATCTACAGCAGAGCTGTTCCAGAGTGATCAACACCATTCATTCCACGGCTATGAAATGTACAAGGTTATTTCAAGTGCTTTGAACACCTTTGACAACCCTTTGAAATTTTGGTTAGAAGGCTGAATATTTTTTTCAAAAAACATCTTTCTTACTGACAATGTTGTTCACAGAAACAAATGTGTATGCAAGCAAGTCATGTTAATAGTCTATCGTTATTCTTGTGGGAAGCATGGAGAGTGTTACTGCATAATCTTTCTTACAGCATCACCAAAGCTGGTGATGATGTAGGAACCCTTTTCCCTGAACTTATTCAAACAGAGACTAGAAATTAACATGACAGGACATAGCCAACTGTAACAATAGCGTTCTATGAATATGATGAGAAGAATGGCAGCAATGTTAACATAAAATCTTGCAGAAATAAGACAATCATTAATGTTGATGGCTCATAAGCTGTCTTTCTAGCTGATTGTGACAGTTGCGCAGAAATGAAACTATTTTTTCCAGCAATTGAATTTTGAGAATACTGCTGTGTTGCAATTGAATTTTGAGTTACAGTTACAACACCTTGTCATAAACTCAAATTTATCGTCAATTATCAAGCTGAATGATAAAAATCACATTGCAGGCAGATCAATTTGAAAAGGTGAGAAAGATAGACTTGCTTAGGCAAATCTGTACAGAGTTGATTGCGTGTACTATATGAAAATTTCTTCTTTTTTTTTTTTCTAACAAGACATAAACTTAAAACGTACAAAAGTTGAAAACAATATGACTCAAACTGTCCTAAACATACAATATCTAATCAGGATCAGTCAAGTCATCAAACAGAGTTGAAAAGGTTTCCAAAGAAAAGACAAAGTAAACTTTACTGTGGAACAGTTTATAGCTATTGTTGGAATTAATGTGAAAGTGTAACAATGCTTGCAGACCCGTTTACCCTAAAATTGGTCTCAGTACATTTTTCAACAAAAGTGAACATATTTCCTACAAAGAATGTGTACAAATCATCCAAATTTCTGTAAAAGTGTGTGTTTACAGGTGTGTGAGGGGAGCTGTTGTCATCTTCCGCTGCCATCATGTAGCAAATATAGCGATACCTGATCTTGTGGTAAAAAGTAGGTTCTTCCCGCAAAAATTACCTTCAAATCTGATTCTTCAGCATACCTAAACCACAAGTTCACACCCTCTTGCCATTTTTTTTTTTTTTTTTTTTTGCTTTAAATTTCAAAGTCTATAGTCACTGCAATTGTTCCTGTGTATTGGCATCTTGTCGAAGAAGCAAACACAGCCAGTAGTGATTACACGAAATAATTCACACAAGCTGTTCTTCAGTCAAAGCACACCAAGACAACACCATGCTTGAATTCCACAAGTGTAATTACCACTCAAGATCTTAAGTCCTTTGTCTCATGATTTCTTTTTTTTTTTTTTTTCACTGTATTTCTTTATCAGTTCATCATACTTATATTTTTGCCACACATATGTACAAAATATGGTGAAATTGTATGGGTAAACAGATCTGTGCTTGGCCTTAATACATCTGAGCGAAGAACTTCAATGATGGCAAGCAGCAGTTTGCACTGGCTTTGACTCAGACACTGTCAGACCTAGGTCATTCAGTAACTACTCAATCTGCTGTGAGTATCTAAGCAATGGAAAATGTTGATTTTTTTTTTTTAATTAATCCCCTGTTTATTACTTTACTGAATTTATCTTAAAGAAAAACATCTTCCTCTGATTAACCAAGACTGGTATAATGTAGAATAAATCTCCAATGTTTCATCAAACCTTGAAAGTGCATGTGTGTACAAGCATGCATTTGTCAGACAGCCTATTTCCAGGAGAATTATTTTTCATGATGTTTTCATGGATGTTAAAAAGGAAGTTCTATCGTGTGGGCAAAAAACACTGAATTTATCATATCTATACTATATATGGCAGGATGGACATAGCACACATACATATTACCATGCATGCATGCATGCATGCACACACACACACACACACACACACACACACACACATCACACACACACACACACACACATACACGCATTTTTAACTCAAAACACATTCTCTCACAAGAGGCATTTTTAACACAAAAGTCATTCAAACACACACACGCCCGTTCTCTCTCATGAAATCAACTGAATACAAGACAAAAGAGGAAACCAGCACACAAAAGCCTTTATGAAGTCCAAAGCTACACAGAACGTATTTCTACACTGCAGCACACATGTTCCCTGTCGCCACAAACCTGGATTTGTTTCTCGATGGCCTTGGCCTCCTTCAAAGCCTCCTTGTGCTGGCCAATGGTGGTCTCCAGACCAGATTTGATGCGGTGAGCTTCCACCCGCAGCTGACCCAGCTCTGCCTGAGCCTGCTCAGCCAATCAACAATCACTTATGCCAGATTGGTCCATCAACGTTTCAATCAACAGTTATCCATAGTGATGGATTATTATTGTAGTCAACAGTCATCTATGCCATGTTGATCTATCATGTTTTAAAACAGCACAAACTACATGCACACCCTATCAACAATGCATTATACTACTATGATCCATAAACCGTTTTGCATCCATACAAGACAAAGATTTTGTTCATATGTTTAATGCATTTTTAAAAACAAGTATTGGCTCTTTAGTCCTTATTTGCAATTCATGAATAGTTCAGAGTAGTCATAAATTCTGAGACTATCAATGTCAGCAGTTAAATGACTGACCGTTCACTGCTCAAATAAGTTGCTATGCTGACAGCTTGTTCCAAACTTAAAATAATTAGTCTCAAAAACCAAAGTGAAATGTCAAAACATGCTCATTCTCATACTTATCAATGACCATCAAACGAAGAAAATTATCCACTATTCTGTGATCTTCATGCTCTTAGGGTGACATCAGCCCACTTCCTATTCAAGCCTGCAGTAAGTTTGTGCCAAACCATTTGGTTTTGACAATGACTGTCATCAGATAATCACCATGGCAAGTTTGTGCCAAAACACAAACTTGCTCTGAACAACAGTCACTGTGAAAACCAAACATTAAGGCACAGACCTGCTGTGTTGATTCTCTGACAACAGTCATCATCAGCCTGCTGGCACCAAACGTTTTGCACAAACTTATCATGGTAAGTCTCCGACAACAGTCACTGTGTCAGCACTGTGGCAACTTGACAGTGACTGTCATCTGTCATCTAAGAGAGAATCACCATGGCATAATTGTGATACAGATGGTGGCTTGTCAGAGAATCACCATGGCATAATTGTGATACAGATGGTGGATGGTGGCTTGTCAGAGAATCACCATGGCATAATTGTGATACAGATGGTGGCTTATCAGAGAATCACCATGGCATGGCTTGTGGTGGCTTATCAGAGAATCACCATGACAAAAGAATCGACAAAATCGTGACAAAGACTTTGACATCAGGAGACAAGACAACAATTGCTATCAGAGAATCACATGAGTAGTCTGCCATCCGGAAGGACTCTCAAGAGTATTATCATTGTGACAGTACAGAAGATGGGGCTCTTAACATAAACTGAGTACAAGTAATATCACAAACAATTAAAGTGGCCAATGTATTTACACACATGTAACAATGACATCAAATGTTGATAAAGACAGTCTGTCTTACCCTGGTGAATTTTGACTCTGCCTCCAGAAGGTTTTTCAAGTGGGGTTGCATCTTGCGATAGATGGTGGAGTACCTGTGAATGGCGATGACCCACCCACACAGGGTGGATGCCGGGTAGCTGGCCTTCTTCATGCTGGCCACCTGTTATCAAAACAGCCATCATCAGATATCACTGCCGGTGCCTTTTATACAGCAACACAGCAACGTAACAGGCAGGGCAACCAGGAAAACTGATAAATATGAACTTGTTTGTGTGCAGGTATGTCTGTGTATGAGCTGGGTCATTTCTCTTTTCATTGCACAATATATATGTGATGTTCACCAATGACACCACCATGAAACAGTAAAAAGATATGATGAGAGACAACTTTCCAAGCACATGCAGACGAAGTGTCAATGAAGTGGTCTGCATTTTCTTTGATCACATTCATTACTTCACACATACATGTGTTCATGTGTGTGTGTGTGTGTGTGTGTGTGTGTGTGTGTGTGTGTGTGTGTGTGTGTGCATATGAAAGAAAGAGTATGCAATGTGAACTGAAATCATTATAATCTACAACCATACAACACACCAAAGTAAGTTCTGTCATATTCCATTACAAAGCTACATTAATAAATGCACATTTTCTGAAATGTGTGTTATGTTTTCCCCCAGTCACACAGGGGACACATAGAAGATTCTCAGCACAGGCTTACAAATACAGGCAGTCCACCATCACACTGACCAACCACTCGGCACTGCTAACCTGAAAATCTGGGTGATTCACAAACTGTTTGAGGTCTTCAAAAATGTCTTCAGGGATGTTGTCCTTGTCATAGAAGATAAGCTGTTCCAGAAACTGCTCGTTCATCATCATGGTCTTTGCCTCTGCAAACCTGCAAAGCCAACAAGATACAGACATCAACAGGATTGATTATACATCCTCACTATTTACAATGGCATTCTTGGCTTGGCTATTTCAACAATATGAGTAGAGGTACTGTATTTTTTTTTGCCTGATTGCAGTAGTGGCTTTTTTCTTCTTTTTTTTTTTATTGGGGGGGGGGGGGGGGGAGATGGGGCTGGTCTTTTTTTCAGGGGTGTATATCTTTTTTGGGCAGGGGGAGGTGGGGGGTGTGTGTAGAGTATTGGAGAGATAATTAACATGTAAGAATGTGCAAGCTATTTGTGTTTCAGCTTATCCATATCTGCAAACTTGATAACAAAAAAAAACCTGATCATCTTTAATGCTTTAAATCAATACAGTCCAAGCAGGTTCAAATTTCAATACCTTTTTACCTGCAACTTTGAAATAGGATAAAGATGAAAATGATCGAGTGTGCAGTCCTCAAGTCCAGGTGCACCATTAAAATTTTCTTTGTCATCTGTAAACAATTATTCATCTTATCCATAAATCTTCATTTACATTCATTGGTACAAGGTGCATTTGCGTATTTGTGCTTGTGTGTACATGAGCGTGTGAATGCACGCATGTGTGTGTGTGTGTACATTGTGCTTGTGTGTGCATGTTGTGTGTGCATGTATGCGTGTGTGCATGCATGCATGTGTGTGCATGTGTGTGTGTGTGTGTCTGTGTGCATGTGTGTACGTGTGTGTGTCTGTGTGCATGGACATGCTGAGCATGAGTGCATGTGTGTAGCAGTGTGTGTGTGTGTGTGTGTGTGTGTGTGTGTGTGTGTGTGTGTGTGTGTGTGTGTGTGTGTGTGTGTGTGTCTGTGTGAGTGTGTGTGTGTGTCATGTGAATTTGTGTGTTTGTGCGAAACAGAGAAACACTGACATAACATAAACATCTTGTGATCCCCATAAATGTCTCTTGCTATGCAGACCAGGCCAAACAGTGGAGGAAGAAAAGAAAACAGTAGTGGCACATGAACTCACGTCTGCGGTCTGCCCATCATCAGACAGAGGGCGTCTGTGAGCAGAATGACTTGCTCCGGTGGGCTGATGTAAGATTTTAGCTCCTCTATGTCACACTTTTTCAATGACTTGAGAGCAGTCTGGGCAGCGATGTACACTGGATTCACCTGACATGAAAACACAATGAAAACCACAGCAGGCATTAAACAAACACGCAGTCTATATTTTTGTCACGTCTCTTTTAGGACAGCATCAGCTCAGTTGGCTTATACACAAATATGAATTCATAATATAAATAATTGGTGCACTCTGACCTCAACATTGTCAGATGTATTGAAGCCAGCTGTTGAAAGACTATAAGGTTTCACTTCTGATCTGATCAAACCTCATCTCAATGTTTTTCTCCTAAATAGGAGGAAGAAAAGGATTCATGACTATGTGACAGACAGGGGCACAATAGCCTACAAGTTTTCATCCTGGACTTCTGTGAGATCTGAGGTAACCTGCAGGCAACAAAGGTCAATATCATATGAGACCAACTAGTGTTTTGACCTCTTCTACATGTGAAAATGCATGTAGATGATTACATATTTGTGTTAAAAATCCCAGAATAAGTGTGTGAGATTTCAGCAGGATATGGAAATATGAACAAAACTGCATGCAATTCTCTTTGAACCAAAAAGTGGCAACCTCAAGGACGGGAAGACTGGCTATAATGGCCACACATTGGAGTGTTTCAAACCTCATTCACATAAACAAGTCCAGGTGAAAGCTGCAGCCCCAGCCTAACATGGAAAATGTGCTGTTTTTTTTTTTGTTGTTTACCATCACCCCTCCCTGCTTCCAAATCTCTCCTGCAATTCTCTCCATAAATCCTTCTGTACTGTGTGTTACTTTGTCAAACTATGACTTTAATGTGTTTTAAATGACTTTGCTGCATGTTACATGTCAAAGTATGAATGTATCATGTGTTAGTTACCTTGTCAAACTAACTCTGCACTAGGAGTTACCTTGTCAAATGATGACTGTACTATGGGTTACCTTGTCAAACAATGACTGTACTATGGGTTACCATGTCAAATGATGACTGTACTATGGGTTACCTTGTCAGACAATGACTGTACTATGGGTTACCTTGTCAAATGATGACTGTACTGTGGGTTACCTTGTCAAACAATGACTGTACTATGGGTTACCATGTCAAACAATGACTGTACCATGTGTTACCATGTCAAACAATGACAGTACTATGGGTTACCTTGTCAAACAATGACAGTACTATGGGTTACCTTGTCAAACAATGACAGTACTATGGGTTACCTTGTCAAACAAGGACTGTACTATGGGTTACCTTGTCAAACAATGACTGTACCATGTGTTACCATGTCAAACAATGACAGTACTATGGGTTACCTTGTCAAACAAGGACTGTACTATGGGTTACCTTGTCAAACAATGACAGTACTATGGGTTACCTTGTCAAACAATGACTGTACCATGTGTTACCTTGTCAAACAATGACAGTACTATGGGTTACCTTGTCAAACAAGGACTGTACTATGGGTTACCATGTCAAACAATGACAGTACTATGGGTTACCTTGTCAAACAATGACAGTACTATGGGTTATCTTGTCAAACAAGGACTGTACTATGGGTTACCTTGTCAAACAATGACAGTACTATGGGTTACCTTGTCAAACAAGGATTGTACTATGGGTTACCTTGTCAAACAATGACTGAACTATGGGTTACCTTGTCAAACAATGACTGTACTATGGGTTACCCTTGTCAAACAATGACTGTATTATGTGTTACCATGTCAAATATGATTATATCATATATATTATCATGTCAAACTATGACTGTATTACGTGATACCATGTCAAATATGATTGTATCATATATCATCATGTCAAACTATGACTGTATTATGTGTCACCATGTCAAATGTGATTGTATCATGTATCATCATGTCAAACTATGACTGCAGTATGACTGTACTTTACTTTGTTAAACTATGACTGTAGCCTGTGTTACTTTGTCAAAGAATGACTGTGCTACATGTTACCTTGTCAAACTATGACTGTACTCCATGTTACCTTGTCAATCTATGAATTTACTATGAGTTAAGTTGTCAAATTATATCAGTATTTTGTGTTTTTTTGGTCAAACTATGACTGTACTATGGGTTACCTTGTCAAACAATGACTGTACTATGCGTTACCTAGTCAAACTATGACTGCGCTATGTGTTACCTTGTCAAACTATGTCTGCGCTATGCATTACCTAGTCAAACTATGACTGTGCTATGCGTTACCTTGTCAAACTATGACTGCGCTATGCGTTACCTAGTCAAACTATGACTGCGCTATGGGTTACCTTGTCAAACGATGACTGCGCTATGGGTTACCTTGTCAAACGATGACTGCGGTATGGGTTACCTGTCAAACGATGACTGCGCTATGGGTTACCTTGTCAAACGATGACTGCGCTATGGGTTACCTTGTCAAACGATGACTGTTCTATGGGTTACCTTGTCAACGATGACTGCGCTAAGGGTTACTTTGTCAAACAATGACTTTACTATGGGTTACCTAGTCAAACGATGACTGCACTATGTGTTACCTAGTCAAACTATGACTGCGCTATGCGTTACCTAGTCAAACTATGACTGTACTATGCGTTACCTAGTCAAACTATGACTGCGCTATGTGTTACCTTGACAAACTGTGACTGCGCTATGCGTTACTTAGTCAAAACTATGACTGCGCTATGGGTTACCTTGTCAAACGATGACTGCGCTATGGGTTACCTTGTCAAACGATGACTGCGGTATGGGTTACCTTGTAAAACGATGACTGCGCTATGGGTTACCTGTCAAACGATGACTGTTCTATGGGTTACCTTGTCAACGATGACTGCGCTATGGGTTACCTTGTCAAACAATGACTTTACTATGGTTACCTTGTCAAACGATGACTTTACTATGGGTTACCTTGTCAAACAATGACTGTGCTATGGGTTACCTTGTCAAACTATGACTGTGCTATGGGTTACCTTGTCAAACTATGGCCGTCTTATATGTTACCTTGTCAAATGATGACTGTATTATAGGTTACCTTGTCAAACGATGACTGTATTATAGGTTACCTTGTCAAACTATGACTGTATTACATGTTACTTTGTCAAATTATGACCGTCCTATGTGCTGCATTATCAAACTATCACTGCTGAGAGTTACATTTTCAGCGTATGACTGTGCTGTGTTTTACATTGTTAGACTATGAATGTGCAGATGTTCCTGTATGTCTGAATGTACTATGCATCTACTATGTGCTGTGTTGCGTGTTGCTTTGTCAAAGTAAAACTGTTCTCTGTGTGTACTTAGTCGAACTATGACCGTACTGTGTGTTATCTTATAAACTATGACTGTGCAGTGTGTAATCTTATCAAACAATACACTGACCTCAGTAGTAGCTTGTCACATGTGTACCCCTATCAAACTGGACGACTTGTTTCACGTGACTACACTGTGACTGTGCCATGTGTTACCTTGTCAAACTCCGACTGTGCTGATCTCCTGAGTTTGTCCAGTGGTCCCTGCAGTTCTGCTATCTTGTCCTCCTGCACCTTGCACTTGTCCAGAGCCTGCCAGCATCAACACCAAGGGACTCACTACACACAAATGCACTGCATCCGCAACATACTCATTAAGGACTCACTACACACAAATGCACTGCATCCGCAACATACTCATTAAGGACTCACTACACACAAATGCACTGCATCCGCAACATACTCATTAAGGACTCACTACTAACACAAATGCACTGCATCCGCAACATACTCATTAAGGACTCACTACACACAAGTGCACTGCATCCGCAACATACTCATTAAGGACTCACTACACAAATGCACTGCATCCGCAACATACTCATTAAGGACTCACTACACACAAATGCACTGCATCCGCAACATACTCATTTGAGGCCTGCCACAATGAGCACAGTGCACACAATGCACTCCTGCCATGACAGACACAATGCACTCCTGCCATGAGAGACACAATGCACTCCTGCCATGAGAGACACAATGCACTCCTGCCATGAGAGACACAATGCACTCCTGCCATGACAGACACAATGCACTCCTGCCATGACAGACACAATGCACTCCTGCCATGAGAGATGCAACGCACTCAGGAAACACCTGCTGTGACAAAAGTAATGCACTCATTACACTCCAGCCATGACAAATGTAATGCACTCAATTTGTTCCTGCCTGACAATTGCAACACATTCGGTACACTCCTGCAGTAGAGAGTGTCATGCATTCAGTACACACCTGCTACACTGCGTTGCACTTAATACACTCCTGACATGACAAATGCAACGCGCTCAGTACACATCTGCTGTGACATGAGTAATGCACTCAAAACACTCCAGCCACAACAAGTGAAATGCATTCAGTTCTCCTGCCATGACAACTGCAATGCATTTAGTACATGCTTTCCTTGACAAAGGCAATGCACTCGATGCAATCCTGCTATGACAAATGCACTGCGCTCAGCACACACCTGTCACAACAAGTGCCCTGCACTCAGTGCATACCTGTCATGGTGAGTGTAGTGCACTAAATACATACCTGTAGTAACAAGTGCAATGCACTCATTACACACCTGTCATGACAAGTGCAATGCACCACAACACACCCCCACCATGACAAGCACAATGCTCTCAGTACACTCTTGAAATGAAAAATGCAATGCATTTACTATATTCCTTCTATGACAAGTGAAATGCACTCAGTACACTCCTGCTATGACAAGTGCAATGCACTCAGTACACTGCTGTCATGACAAGTGCAATGCACTCTGAACACACTTTCTGTGACAAGTGCAATGCACTAAATACACTCCTGCTTTGACAAAAGCAATGCACTCATTACACTCTTGCTATGACAAGTGCAATGCACCTGTACACATCTTCTATGACATGTACACTGCACTGAGTGCTTGCCTGCCATGAAGCATACGATACATCAACACACTCTTTCCCTGACAGATTGCTGGCTGCTTTTTCTCTTGTCTAGAAACTGAAAAATGCCATGCTGCTTATTAAAGTGGCTCAGCAAAACAAAAGATTTACAGAATGCTATTTGGTTACACCTCTCATTAAAGCCAATATGATATCAATCCATTTCTGAACATATGTGATCATTGCAACACATCTCTCACAAGCTTAAAAAATACTAAACCCCTGCATTAGCATATCAGGCTCTGAAAACTTCACTCTATTTAAAAAAGAAATCTGACAGAAGACAGACCTCCCCCCCCCCCCCCCCCCCCCCCAACACACGCACTATAAGCAGCAGTGGCCCTATCAATGACATGTGAGGTAACTGAAGAGTGAATCCAGTCAGTCACCTGGATGTAGTCCTGTTTCTGCTGCTCCACACATTCCACCAAGCTGTGCACATTCTCCGTCGCTGCCTTGTGTCTGGGAGTCAGGTCAGACACCTCACGTCGGAAATCTGAAATGCTCCCAAAGGCCTCATTGATCTTCCCCAGGGCCTGTTCATATTTCACTGCCTTTGCCTGTAAAAAAGTGACACAAATCATACACATATGTTCTAAACACATCATCATAGGCTAAAATGACATACTGCTGTCTTTAAGAACATTCCTCTTACAATTATCTTATAAAAAGACTGAATCAAAGTTGACACCTTGCTGAGAGTTGCGCAAAAGATTATGTGAAAAAGTTTTTTTTTTTCTCTTTCAAAATGTTCTTTTCAAGATTTTTGTTAAGAAGTATGCTAATAACTGCTGATCTATTTTCATAAAAACAAACATATCTACACAGATCATCCGTAGCTTACCTGTTCAATCTTGCCAATGTAGGCAGCCACCACTCTGAAGATGTGAACAAACTCTAGGAATGTGAGTGGAGAATAGAAGCGTAGAGGC
Source organism: Conus betulinus (assembly GCA_016801955.1). Classification (NCBI taxonomy): domain Eukaryota; kingdom Metazoa; phylum Mollusca; class Gastropoda; order Neogastropoda; family Conidae; genus Conus; species Conus betulinus. Next base: position 118,898 of record JADBJO010005094.1, on the reverse strand, counting down.
TCCTTCTGATGGCAGTATTGTCTTTCCACAGCTGCCTTGGCTGACAGATAAACGTAGGCCATTGCGTCGCTTGTCATTTTGATCTGCTCACTGCGTCTGGCCATGTTCCATGGTATTTTGACCTGAAAGAAGAACAAACCACTGTAGGTAACTCAATCAAAACACGGTCAGATTCTAAGCAGGAAAAAGGCTTTCTGATTTTGGAACTGACCGGCACAAGATATGAAAATATCCTTCCTTGTGGTCCGTGGCACTTTCTTTGCAGGTCCTTGTATTCACCTTGAAATTTCAGCTACACAAACCAAGAAGGCTTTGCATTAAACTGACTCATAGATTTTCATGTACCTCTGAAGACTTTTCATGTATGTCTCAAGTCTCTCTCACTATATCTGAAGATGTTGTTTTTGGTACATCTAACAAATCATCACTTTATGTATATATAAAAGAGTCTGGTTTTATAGAAGCTAGAGTTTCTTTATCTAAAGAGTGTTTTTTAGATACATCTAGAGAGTTTCTCTTCATTAACATCTACAGTGTCTCTTTGTACATCTGGAAAGACTGTCCTTACATACATCATTCTTTTTCTATACGCATCTGGTTTTCAGCAATGCACTTACTTTCATTCAACAGATTTGTACCTTATTTCTCTGTTAATGTTTTCAGTAATTTCACTCTCTTTTTTTTTGTCATTAGGATTTTCCAATTCTAGTTCTAGTCACCAGAGATTTGATTAAACTCACCATAGCTCTGTATTATCCCCCCCCCCCCCTTATTTTTTTATAGGCAGTACTTCATGCTCTAATAGATTTGTAAAGTCTGAAATCTTACATCATATGTACTGTGAAACTGTCGGACATCATTTTATGATGAGGGAAGATCAATTGTTTAAATGGATTTTGCCAAATGCAAAATGTGGCGGAGTGTGAGAAAGTGTGGACAGTATTCTTTTGCTTTTTCTTTCATGTTATTCATTTATCAGTAGCTAAAGATAAGTCTTCATACTCTCTGTTTGCATAGTTAAACTGCAACTATCGCCGTATTACTTCCTTTTACATTTCTTTATGTAAGATTATTTCTTTACTTACACCAAAATCTTCATCTTCAAGGTCCAGTGTTATAATTGTTGAAAACACCAATTCTTCAGTTTGTTTAGTTCAGTAAATTAACTATCATTTATCTATAATTTCCGACTGGGCTCCACTTCAGTTTGAATGTGTTTAACGCTGTAAATCTCATCCTACAAATACCCTTGACACTGGAGAGTCCCCCTTTGTATACATCTGGAAAGCCTATCTTTGCAAGTACAGTAAACATGGCTCAGTCCACTTGTTTATAGACAATCACTTTGGGATCATTCTGGGGCAGTCCTTGTGACAGAATGTGATAAACAGTGGTACAGTAATCAATGACAGATTATCAGGAAGTCATCCCCATTGTGAGAAAAACACTGTTGCTGTCATTTCATTGGTCTTTATTGGTGCTGGTCTGCATCAACAAGTAAGCCATCCATTAAGCCCCATCTGAATAACCATACCTATTCGGAGGCATAGCATCTAAGGAAATATTGAAATATTCTTTCTGCAGCGATCTTATGATACCTTGTCCCACAACTCTTCTCACATAATCTACAGACTTTGAATTCATCCTAGGCACAGAAACAAAACAAAACAGAACAAAGGTCAGTGCAAGGGCAAGAGGGGTGGGGGAGTGGAAGCTCTACAGACACTGAGACACATTTTGGGGGATGACACTTAAGTTCAAAACATCTGTTTAAGCCTGAGATCACATGGCAGATATATATTTTTCATTGTGTATCCTCTCATCAAGCAAGACCTAAGACACAAAACAATGCAAAATGGGCAAGAACATGTAATCAAGATGTACCTGGAATATGGGCAACGTTTCCTCCATGTTGTTCTTGTTTCTTAAATCACACATTCACCACTTGGGGCACTAAGTAGAAGGACAACCAGCTAGCTGTCAGTCACTAATGTCATCAAATGTGTGACAATCCTTGATTTGGAACCTAATAACTTCATGACATTTCCACGGCATGATAAACTACAAATAACAGTTGACACAACACCATCATCATGATCAGTTCCCCAGAGCATAACTGAGAACCTAAACAACATGGTGCATGATCTCTGCCTTCATCTCTTTGTCATGATGTGTAACCTCTGCTTTTCCCTTTTCTCATAAAGTGCAGTCTCATATTGCTCACTCACAGGTGATCTGTGGTCCTGCAGCCAGGTGTGCGCCACACGGGAAAGGCCGAGAAGCCCCCAGGGATGGTACAGATCAATGCTGAAGGCATTCTTCACCAGGCCGGGACAATTCTGGAGCTTGCCATGAAGGCCGCGGAAGTCAGAGGAGAAGCTGTTGCCTGCACACAGCCAGACAACAGCCAGTCACCCTCCTGACTGGGGGCACACACAGACAACAGCCAGTCACCCTCCTGACTAGGGGCACACACACAGACAACAGCCAGTCACCCTCCTGACTGGGGGCACACACACAGACAACAGCCAGTCACCCTCCTGACTGGGGGCACACACAGACAACAGCCAGTCACCCTCCTGACTGGGGGCACACACAGACAACAGCCAGTCACCCTCCTGACTGGGGGGCACACACAGACAACTGCCAGTCGCCCTCCTGACTGGGGGCACACAGCAACACAACCAGTCACCCTCCTGACTGGGGGCACACACAGACAACAGCCAGTCACCCTCCTGACTGGGGCACACACACACAGACAACAGCCAGTCACCCTCCTGACTGGGGGCACACACACACAGACAACAGCCAGTCACCCCCTGACTGGGGGCACACACAGACAACAGCCAGTCACCCTCCTGACTGGGGGCACACACAGACAGACAACAGCCAGTCACCCTCCTGACTTGGGGCACACAGACAGACAACAGCCAGTCACCCTCCTGACTGGGGGCACACACAGACAACAGCCAGTCACCCCCCTGACTGGGGCACACACAGCCGGACAACAGTCAGTCACCCTCTGACTGGGGGCACACACACACACAGACAACAGCCAGTCACCCTCCTGACTGGGGGCACACACAGACAGACAACAGCCAGTCACCCTCCTGACTGGGGGCACACACAGACAACAGCCAGTCACCCCCCTCCTGACTGGGGGCACACACACACAGACAACAGCCAGTCACCCTCCTGACTGGGGGCACACACACACAGACAACAGCCAGTCACCCTCCTGACTGGGGGCACACACACAACAGCCAGTCACCCCCTGACTGGGGGCACACAGCAGCAGACAACAGTCAGTCACCCTCCTGACTGGGGGCACACACACAGACAACAGCCAGTCACCCTCCTGACTGGGGGCACACACAGACAACAGTCAGTCACCCTCCTAACTGGGGGCACACACACAGACAAACAGCCAGTCACCCTCCTGACTGGGGGACAGACAACAGCCAGTCAGACCCTGCTGACTGGGGGCACACACAGACAACAGCCAGTCACCCTCCTGACTGGGGGCACACACAGACAACAGTCAGTCACCCTCCTAACTGGGGGCACACACAGACAAAAGCCAGCTCAGTCCTCCTCCTGACTGGGGCACACACAGCCGGACAATAGTCAGTCACCCTCCTAGCTGGGGGCACACACAGACAACAGCCAGTCAGGGGTGAGAGGGGGAAAGAAAGGCCCACAGTGAAAGATACAATGACAAATAGACAGAATGGACATGCCCATTAACAAGATATCCAGTGAAAAGACATATCCAGATAGAATCGGAATACTGACAATTTGAAAGAAAGGATATGTCCACTTAATGGATATGTCCACTTAATGGATATGTCCACTTATAAGATATCCACTTAATAGATATCCAGATTTTCCAGAGTGATGCACAACGCAGACAGACAGAAAGAACATATTTCCACAGAGACTGCAGACACATATACTTCCTTTTTTTATATAAATCTGTATGCAACACATCTTGGAATATCCCATGTTATCAGATTACAGCACAAGTGAAATTATTCTTGTTTCTCTCTTCAGCCTCCTATAATCATTTCTATAATGTTTAATGACACTCACTGATATTGTTTTACATGTTACTTGGCAAAAAAAAAAACCAAAAACCTTTCAGTCTTTAAATCTGTAGTATTGATTAGAAATTTCAGATGCTTATGTTTAAGCATTTTCTTTTAATCTGTATTTGGCATACCTTGCAATATTCTATATAATCAGAAAGTACCACTAAGTGATATCATTTTCATGTCTCTTCAGCCCACTTAAAATCATTTCCGTTATCACATCAGTCTCTTCATATCTGAAACACAAGTAGTACATGTGAATTTACCCAGCAAGACTTACCATTCAAGACTATACCTGCACTAACATAAGAAAGGTAACTCAAACCATATTAGGAGGCAGCGTAGATAGGAGAAGATATACACAGAAAAACATCAAGTCACTGTCAGCCACCTTTGTAGTTGAGGCAGACAACAATGTGCAGGTTTTGCCGCACCCGCTCACAAATCGTTCGAAGGCCTGTTCAATCTTGTCCACTCTCTTGGTCTGCACCCCGCCAGGCATCATGTGGCCAACAATGTCTGCATCTCGTCCTCAGAGTACATGCCTGGGGAGGTTCCTACCATCAAACACCATGTCAATCAGTGGCAGCAGGCACACACACACACACACACACACACACACACACACACATCACACACACAGAGTAAGAACAAACTGTCAAATATTAAAACTTTCGCACTGCACAGTTTTCTCCTTGACTCAAAGGAAATAGAAACTTGCTCTTATCGTCATACCCTCAATAAGACAAAATATAAGACAACCACTGAGTTACTTTCAGTTTGGGAAGAGCTCCCATCCACCTTTTCAGAGGCATGCCCTGTCTATGCCGAGACTTGTCCTGCATACTGTATCACTAAACTCAAGCATCACACCAGTCCTGTCTTTAATGATGATTACCTCCCTTGCAGCAACTCCCTGAACCCCACTTCAAACTCAGCTGTGTTGTTCTTACTCTGTTTGTTTGAGAGTCAAATGGCCTACAAGCTCTCCGTTATTGGAACCAAGTACAATCTCAATCAGCATACTACTAAAGCAAGAAGAAAGCTGTATATAACAAGACATACAGTTTCTGTTCAGTCATAGATACCATCGTCCACTTAAGCATATTCTAGATCACAGGCCCTTCATTCCCCCTCGTCTCCCTTTCTCCCCACCAGATTCCTACCCCTGGCCATGAGAGCTGACACATCAGGGAGGAACTGGTCGCCCAAGTCTTCATGGACCAAGAGCACGGTGGGCTTGCCCACTACACCAGCATGATGACAGCTACGCTTCATGTGTTCAAACACCACTCTGTAGTTGTGAGCCAGATCTGCTTGGGGTTTGGGCTCGAACAGCTGAAAACAAAAATACAGTGATGCAACTTACAATCAGAAGCTTGAATATACAGATAAACTGATTGAAAATGAATGAAGTTTGATCAAGTTTGAAGGTTCACATCATGTTCATATCACAGCATATCATGCACAGACTCCACGATAAGATGGGCAGTTTACTTTAGATACTGACCAATGATACACATTCCAACCTAAGACATTGACCTAGATTGATATCATGCAGACAATGACTAATGATGGATGCCTTGCAAACAATGACCAATGATGGATGCCTTGCAACAAAACAATGACTTATGATGGATGCCTTGTAAACAGACAATGTCTAATGATGGATACCTTGCAAAAAATGTCTAATGATGGATGCCTTGCAGACAATGACCAATGATGGATGCCTTGCAGACAATGACCAATGATGGATGCCTTGCAGACAATGACCAATGATGGATGCCTTTGCAGACACAATGTCTAATGATGGATGCCTTGCAGACAATGACCAATGATGGATGCCTTGCAGACAATGACCAATGATGGATGCCTTGCAGACAATGACCAATGATGGATGCCTTGCAGACAATGACCAATGATGGATGCCTTGCAGACAATGACCAATGATGGATGCCTTGCAGACAATGACCAATGATGGATGCCTTGCAGACAATGACCAATGATGGATGCCTTGCAGACAATGACCAATGATGCCTAATGATGGATGGATGCCTTGCAGACAATGACTAATGATGGATGCCTTGCAAACAGACAATGACTATGATGATGGATGCCTTGCAGACAATGACTAATGATGGATGCCTTGCAAACAATGACTAATGATGGATGCCTTGCAAACAATGACCAATGATGGATGCCTTGCAGACAATGACCAATGATGGATGCCTGGCAGACCTTGATGGATGCCTTGCAACAATGACACAATGATGGATGCCTTGCATGACCAATGATGGATGCTTGCAAACAATGACTAATGATGGATGCCTTGCAACAATGATGCAATGATGGGATGCCTTGCAACAATGACTAATGATGGATGCCTTGCAGACTTGACAATGATGGATGCCTTGCAAACAGACAATGACCAATGATGGATGCCTTGCAAACAGACAATGACTAATGATGGATGCCTTGTAAACCAAATGATATGCCTTGCAAACTACTAATGATGGATGCCTTGTAAACAGACAGTGACTAATGGAGATGCCTTGCAAACAGACAATGACTAATGATGGATGCCTTGCAAACAATTACTAATGATGGATGCCTTGCAAACAATGACTGAATGATGGATGCCTTGCAAACAGACAATGACTAATGATGGATGCCTTGCAAACAGACAATGACTAATGATGGATGCCTTGCAAACAATGACTAATGATGGACTTGCAAACAGAAATGACCCTTGCAAACAGACAGTGACCTGTGATGGATATGTTGCAAACAGACAATGACTTATGATGGATGCCTTGCAGACAATGTTTAAAAATGATACCTTGCAAACAGACTCAGACCAATGACAGATACCTGGCAGATATATACTGGTTAATGAGGAATACATGCAAACAAACATTGACTAATGATGGATACCTTACGGTCAGACATTAATTGATGATGCAAACCTGTAGACATACATATTACTCATGATCGATTCCTTGAAGAAAGACATTAATACTGGATACCTTGCAGATGCTGACCAATCATGGACACTTCCCATACAGTAATAATGGATAATTTGCAAACAGACAGTGACAAATGATGAATATTTTGCAGATATTGACTAATAACTCATACCTTGCAAACAGACATTGACTGATTATGTATAAAAATCTCAAACAGGCAATGACAAATGTTGGATATCTTGCAGACAGACAATAACCGATGATGGATGTCTTCCTGATGGACACTGACCAATGACAGATACTTTGCAAACAGACGCTGACAAATGATGGATAAATCGCAAAAAGAGTAATGACAAATATGGATATCTTGTTTGAAGACAACGACCAATAATGGATATTTGCAGACAGACAATGTGAAAAATGATAATGACCAGTGCTGGATGTCTTGCATACAGACATTGACTAATTATGGATACCATGCAAACAGACAATGATCATTGACGGACACCTTACAACAGACATTAACTTTCCATGGATACCTTACAAACAGACAATGACCAGTGATAGATACCTTTGCAAGAGACCTACAAGTGAAGGGCATTCTATGCAGACTTAGGAGAAAAAAGCTTCTCAGTCCAGACTGACTTAGTGACAGGGCATTTTACCCAGGACTCACATGAAAAGACTACAATTTAAGTACAGACTGACAAGTGAAGGGCATTTTACATGGACTCACATGAAAAGACTACAATTTAAGTACAGACTGACTACAAGTGAAGGGCATTCTATGCAGACTTAGGAGAAAAAGCTTCTTAGTACAGACTGACTAGTGAAAGGCATTTTACACAGACTCACATGAAAAGACTACAAGTACAGACTGACAAGTGAAAGGCATTTTACCCAGACTCACATGAAAAGACTGCCAAGTACAGACTGACAAGTGAAGGGCATTTTACCACAGACTCACATGAAAAGACTGCCAAGTACAGACTGACAAGTGAAGGCATTTTTACCCAGACTCACATGAAAAGACTGCAAGTACAGACTGACAAGTGAAGGCATTTTACACAGACTCACATGAAAAGACTGCCAAGTACAGACTGACTGACAAGTGAAAGGGCATTTTACCCAGACTCACATGAAAAGACTACAAGTACAGACTGACAAGTGAAAGGCATTTTACCCAGACTCACATGAAAAAGCTGCCATGTATAAAGTGACAAGTGAAGGGCATCATTTTGCACAGACTAACGTGCAAAAGCTGCGAGTATAAAGTGACAAGTGAAGGGCACTTTACACACGTCAAGTGGCTACACAACCCACTCAGGGCAGACTGACAAGCAAAGGCTACCTTGCAGTGAGTGATGTAGGCGGCCAGTCGGGCCAGCGTGGCCCGTCCAGTGCAGTAACTCATGCCCAACAACAGGCGTGTCCTTGGGGGTGAGCCTGAAACAACATCATCACTTTGAAATCAAGCATGATGCTTCCTGACTGGTGTATCACCATAACCGCCAACCTTCCGGTCAGGGGATGCAGAAGAAAGTTTGGCCTAAAGCTGAAAGCATTTGGACAACTGACTAGCGTAAAACAGATCAATGAAAGGCTCAAAAACGGGGGAAGTTAACTTCCACTACCTGTTGTTGCTTGAAATTACTGAACGTCATTTTGACTAAATCCATTATAATACATTCTCATCCATGTCCAAATATAATCACTAAAAACCTATTTTTCAGACATAATTTTGAAATCCAGGACTTTTGTATGTACTATATTTGGGACTTCAGGAATGATTTTAGAAACAGAGAAATGCAAAAAAAAAAAAAAAAAAAAAAAAAAATAAATGAATAAATAAATAAATAAACTGGGTGGTTTGGCAGGCATGCATATTTAAATAAAAATATATTCTCAAGTGTCTCACAAAAACATCTTGCTGAGAAAACTTTGCAACAGAATCTTTCAACTGGTGTTGACAGCAGTAAGAATTTTATAACAGACTTACTGAACTGGTACTGACAATTGTAAACATTTCATCACAGACTCTTTGAACTAGTGCAGAATGTTGAGAGAATGTCATCACCCACCCTTTAAATTGGTTTTGACAGCGGAGACAATTTCATGACTGCCTCTCACAAATGATGACAGCTGTAAGAAACTTATCACACACTTTTTGAAATGGCGTTGATAGCTGTGAAAATTTTACAACAAACTCCGTTAAAAGAACAGGTGTTGAACAACTGTGGGAATACTATTATGGACTCTTTAGACTGGTCTTAACAGTGGTGACAGGTTTATCACAGACTCCAGAGATGAGGGTTTTTTTCTTTAAAAACTAACAGAACATTAAGACTCCCCCTGTCATTTCCTCTTTATGGCGGATTGGAAATTTAGTCACAGCTGTTCTGGCAGATAGATGTGGCATTCATGGGGAAATTAATCAAAGCGAGTTCTCCATGAAAAATAAATTGTTTTTTTCAGTTTCAATTTCTTAGCATCCCTGGTTCATAGGCACCTGTTAGTCGGGAAAGTATCTTAAGAAATCTGAAATGTTTGGTATTTGATTAAAAGAGAAATGAATTGTTAAAATGCAGTGCATGGCACAACACACATAATTGCACCTAACTTATCATTTAGAATTGGAAAAAAATCGCTAAACAAAAAAAAATAACTACCTAAAGAGTTCAAATCTGATCAGAGCATAAACAAACAGGTTTTATGATGGAAACTTTTTTTTTTCGTAAGATACGCATATTCACATTCATGCCAAATATATTCTTTCACAGGTTTATATACATGTCTACAGACTTTCATATTTATTCGCCTTCGCACACGCACACACACACACACACACACACACACACACACACACATACACACATATACACACACAAACACATCGCACACACAGGGGGGGGGGGGGGGGGGGGAATGTTGAAACTGAGAAAAATCTCTCTCTCTCTCTCTCTCTCTCTCTCTCACACACACACACACACACACACACACACACACACACACACACACACACACACACAAGAAGACATGTTGGCACTGACAAAGACACGACTAAGTCGAGCAGCATGGTGAACAGCCTCAGAGAAGAAGACCAGGTCTAGACGCTGTGAGGTGGCCTCATTGTACTGGTTCAGACAGGTGTGCAGGGCATCAGCCAGAAGCTCCTCAGAGCTCTCCGTGTAACCTGCATCATCAACACAGAGTGGGGTAAAACACAACAAAAGCAGGTCTCTGCCTACTGCAAATATATCAGTATAAATCTGTATCTGTCTTCTGTCAAATTTTCACTAGTTGACCATTTCATTGTTGTGTCTTCTTTTACCAGCTCAAAGTTGGAAGTGACAATTGAAGTATAATAATTTGATTTGATATTTCACAATTTTAAAGTTGGAACTACATAAATATAAGGATTAACCAGTCAAGAGGGATCTCCTGTTTGTCGTAAGTGCTCTACATGCAAAGGCAGAGAGCAATGGCACCAGAACACACCATAGACCAAACAAGCAATAGCCATTTCATCGTGGAAGAAATCTTCAGGGCTGATCATCCTGCTGCCAACTGCAGAATGAAATACCATGACAGCTATCCAAATCTGTACAGTTTGTATCTTCAATTGAAAAGATGTTATTTTTGGTGTTAAAAAAAAAAAAAAAACAAAAAAAAAGAAGAAAACTGCACTTCAATCAAAAGCAGCGTTCAGATCTGTGTGCAACAGGCATATTTACATTGATGCATACATAAATCCATTCACACACATGCCTATACAGACTGAATCCAGTTCCAATACACATACTCACAGACACAAACACACATACTATAGTCAAACACAGAGAAATACAGTCACGTGCACATGAAGACACATACATTCAAGGACAAAGAGATTTTCTCATTGAATAAAAAGCACCTTTTTTCAGTTGGTAATCCCTGAGTCTCAGTGTGACATGTGAGGAAGTACTTGCTGAAGAGAAACTCTGTCACACTTTTGGATGATCCTTTGATCTGCAAATGCACACAGATACATTGAACTACTCCACAAACAACAACCAAAGGGGAAAAGGAACCAAGCTCTACTATACCCAGCTCACATATTCTCTTGTTCAAGCTAGTTTTACAGCAACTAAAACAGTAATGAACTACAGCATCTCTACTCTTGATTGTGTGTGTGTGTGTGTGTGTGTGTGTGTGTGTGTGTGTGTGTGTGTGTGTGAATAGATCTTAAAAACCGCCATGTCTCTATTCTCATCGAGTCCTCAATACCTTACTCTTTTTTAAAAAAATTCACAATCTCCACTCTTATTAAGAAAACTTTTATTAAGAAAAAACAGTCTCAAGACTTTCTATGAAGAATGAATGAATAAACAAGCCAAACAAAATACATTGGTGTCTCAAGTCTTGTTAAAAATATCAATATCTAGACTCCTGTTGAAAAACAAGAGACAGTATCACACCTGTTCTGAAAAACATCGGAGTCCTAAATCTTCCTACAAATCCAGTATCTCAACTCCTGTTAAAAAAAAAAAAAAAAAACCGACCAATGTCTGAAAATATCAAGATCTTAACTCACCAAAAATCTTAGTCTCAATTCTGTTTAAGCCTATCCATATTGACCCTGTAAAAGTACCTTACCCTTAAAGTCTAAACTCTCATATTCTCTTGTGTACCTTCCTGTCCATTGCGGATGTATTTTAAAGAATTGTGTGAATGACTGACTTGTGAGTTGCTTTTAACGTGGCGACGGCCCTGGTGTGGCCCTTTGCGGTCGGCTGGGCTGTGGGCAACATTGTCTTATCTTATTTCAACGTGTTGGTTTTTACTCCTAGGATTGGTTCTTTTAATCTGTTTTTAATGGGTTGGGTGGGGTTTTGTTTTTAATCTTTTTTTAACATATGTACGTGGTAGTTTGGAACGTGGTGACAGTCCTGAGATACCTCTGCTGTTGACGGGACTATAATTTTAATCTTAATCTTAATCTTAATCCTGTCCATTGTGCCTACATATTAAATAAATCCTGTGTCTCCAATTTGGCCATTCTTGCCACTTTGTTCCATCGTTTTAAAATCATGAATTCACAGTTCTATGGTTATATAAGGGTGAAACCAACTTTCTATGATTTTAAAGATCAACTTGCTGCTCTATGGTTTTAAAAGGATAAACTCGCTGTTCTTTGGATCTGAAAGGGTTAATTCACTGGGCTATGGTTCTAAAAGGGTGAAATCATGGTTGTATGGTTCCTAAAGTGTGAACTCAACATAGTATTATTCTAAGAGGCTCAACTCACTGTTTTTACCTCTCAAGGGGTAAAGTCTCTGTTCTATGGTTCTAAAAGGGTGAATTCATGTTTTGATAGTTCTTAAAGAGTAACTTGTTTGTATTATAGTACTAAAATGGTGATCTCACTGTTCTGTAGTTCAAAAAGGTAGACTCTTCCAATGTTTTTAACATAGTAAACTTGCTGTTTAAAATTCCTAAAAGGATGGACTCCAAGTCCTCTATTTGTAAAAAGAGATGAACTAGCAGTTGTATGGTTTTAAAAAGGGAAACCCCACTGTTCTATTATTCTGAAATTGTAAACTGTAAATTGTTTTCCTAGTTCCAAACAAAACGAGAACTCACATCCTCAATGGCCATGAGAGGGCCATAATAGGCCTCCTGCTCTTTATCAGCAATCAACCCTGCCTTGAATGTCACACCTCGTTTGGCCCCACTGGTGCGGGACGCTTGTCGTTTCAGGTTGGTTCCAGCCTGAGGCGGGCCGCCAGCACTGGCTGTTGGCAGGAAAGGATGCACAGACACACCAAAAGGGAGAGTACACATCTGTTCATCTGCTCTGTTTACTGTCACTTGAATGCATTGATATCTAACAGGAGAGTGCATATCATTCTAGTTGATCCTTTTATCAAGTAGCAAATGTCTTAAGATACTGGAAACAAGAAACCCCAAAGAAAACATCATCACCATGAAATTGTGAGCACAAAAAAACTACATAAATAGATGTAAAAAAAAAAAAAAAAAGACAGTAAATAACGAAACTAATACAAATATGAACAAATAAACACAATTTAACCCTTTATCCCACACACTACTGTACTGGCTTTCATCAAGAATGATCCAAGATCTCATAATTCCATGTTCTTGATTATCCTGTTTTGTCTTTCTCTTGTGTTTATATACACTATCCATACGTGCATGCAGGTGTTTATGCACCTACATACCCATAACCACCCAAACACATTTATATGGAAATGTTTATTTGACTACAGAAGCTATATAACCTGGTACACACACACCAAAACATGTACTAATAAACACACAGAAATATAAACACCTGCTTGTAGGCATAAACACACACACATACACACACACACACACACACACACACTCACACACATGTACACATCTCAATCCATCCTGGACAAAAATTAGAACTTTATATATACGAATTTGTAATGAAACACTACCAATGTGTGCAATCTTTTACCTGATTAAAATAGAAATCACTAGCCAGTCTTTCTTGAAAATATGTACAAAAAGTGATATTTTCAGTGAAGCAAAACATTGTTTCTATAAATATCAATAAACAGTCATTTCATAGTTGACAATGGATGGTAGTATTATTCACCATCATATGCACATACTGCTGCTATGTTTTGTAGTCATAACACACTTCGAATAAACAACCAAAATCATAAATCTGCACTCCTCATATGAAATACCGAAACCTTTTCATCAATGAACAGTCATAACACAAAGGCTGACTGGAAAAGCAATTAATACATCCACAGACACTATATCATGAGAACTATGTAAGAACTCTTCAATATATTTTGATGTAAAATCTCTCTCGCACTGAAAAGAAAAAAAAGCGATGCATAATCAGCACCCACAAGACCTGAGGCAATGGAATGAGGAGTCAGGAGCTCCAGACCACCTACCAAGACTTGACGGCTGGGACTGGCTGCAGTCCTGTTTGCGTTCCCATCCCTCCGCTTCCATACTAGTGCCTAACAAATCTGGTGTGGCCTTGGGTGAATCTATCTCAGGCAACAGTGCAACAAACATGGGCAGGTGAGGCAGTGAGGTACGCACTGCAAACATTCTCAAACGCCACTACAGTGTAAACACTGGAAGGTAAAATCATCATGAACACATACACACACACTCAACATGAAACAATGTCAATCATGATTAAACACGGTGATGTTAAGTAGAGGCAATATCCAAACTATTCACACTCAGTTTATTCTTGGTAATGCATACGTTAGACAAATAGTAACTGGATTATTTTCTCAGTGCTTCCACACTCTTGCCCATCCCCCCCCCCCCCCCCCTCTTAAAACAAAGAAAGAAAAAAGCAAGATCAGTCACAAACAAAATGTTTTAACTGCCCCTCCCCTCCCCTGCCCCCCTGCACGCCCATCCCCTTTTCCCATCTTCCCCTCTCCAAATCATATTCTGTACAACAATTAGGCATAACTGTCTTTCAGTTCATCTGTGCACCCCTGTCCACATTCATTTGATGATTGTCCCAACCAGACAATGCCATCAACATCAGGCCACTTTGAGGACACCTGCCAGAGGAGATCCAACATTGCATTCCTGTCACCTCAGCTGTGTGCTGAACAGCCTGATTTGATTTGATTTAACACACGCAGTGTACTATGCTGCCACTTATACCACTTAGTGACGAAAGTCATTGTCAGTGCACTTCTTGCTGTTATTGCAAGTACGATGTTGCTGTTGTATTTGTGGCACAATAAGAATTTATGTCAAATAGGTAAGGTCATCACAGAGCACTGAAAGCAATGAAATCTGAACAGTGAAAAGGGCTTCTTGGGTCAAACACTGATAAATTCACAACGTCGGGCATTACTGTTGACGTACTAAAGACAGGTTGACAGGAAAGTACTTATTGACGATAAATACAAGATTTTCTTTCTTTCTTTCTTTCTGTGTACCCAGGCTGATACTCCTGCGGACACTGCTTGTATAGACAGGCAGTGGAGTTTTGTGTGTATGACCCCTTTTTTATCCCCACCATTAAGGCAGCCATACTCCATCTACAGGGAAGCTGCATGCTATGTGTAACATGTCATCCATACCAACGGTCAAACTGGCCTTCTCTTCCGAAAGTTGTGTGAAAGATGTTGTGCGTGCATTCACACACGGAACCTCGGTTTATAGTCTCATTCGAAGGACTGTATGGGGAATGGAGTCAGAACCAAAGATATAATAATACAAAATTCAGATTTTCTTTTCTTTTTTCTTTTAAAAACATTCAGTCAAAGTAAAACAATGCCATTGATTTAAATTTATTTGAAGTCAATCATTTAAATGAAAGAAAAATAAAGTTCAATAAGACAAAAAAAATGGAACAAAAGCAATAATGACGGAAAATTTGAAGCAGTGTGATGAAGCAAATGTTGACAACAACAAAACAGGTGCAGGTATTCTGTGCAGTTTCACAGAACAAGTGGATGAAAGAGAGAAACTCTAAGAGACAGTTCCATATCTTCCGCAGTTTACTGCAAAATTCTGAAGACTAGCACAAGGCTGACAAAGATCTATAGAGGAACAGATGTCATACTGAATTTATTATGTTAAAGTTTATCGCCTGCAGACAATGTAATCAACTGGGACAACACTGTAATCATTATCTTAAGACTAGCATGTGCGTGTGTGTGTGTGTGTGTGTGTGTGTGTGTGTGTGTGTGTGCATGCATGCATACACTTGTGTGTGTGTATACATGTGCTCTGCATGATCATGTGTGTGTGTGTGTGTGTGTGTGTGTGTGTGTGTGTGTGTGTGTGTGTGTGTGTACACATGTGTGTGTGTATGTGCATGTGTGTGTGTGTGTGTGTGTGTGTGTGTGTGTGTGTGTGTGTGTGTGTGTGTGTGTGTGCATATGTGTAAAATGTGCTGTGCTTGTGTGTGTGTGTTGTGGATCATATGATGTATTATGTTATCATGTGGTATGGTAGTGTCTTACTGCATCTGTGTGCGCATGCACAATCATGCATACGTACACTATGCATGTTAATTCAAATCAGTTCATGCTGTTTATAGACCAGTCAACCATACGGGGCTGTATCAGGGTTGTCATTTTGTCAAAATCAATTCTGTACACAGATGTATGGGAAAAAAAAGCAAAAAAATGGTTTTAAAAAATCTTTCTTATAAAAATCTTAAATGTTAAAATCTATCTTATGAAAGCTTACATTAAAAAAAGTTTCTTTCATGCATCTTTGTAAACATGTAAATGTATGTGCAAATGGAACAGCCACAATGTAAGCATGTACATATAAAACAGCCACAATCAAAGTATGTACAAATGCAACAGCCACAAGTAATCCATGTCAAACAGTGCTCCTAGCTGACCCCAGCATGTTCCAGCAAATCATCACAAGACTTTCAAATAAATACCATGAAGAACCCCATCAAAGTCTGCTCACATGCAGCCAACAAAGGCAAGATTCACGGCTTCATCTTATTCTCTCCAATGTAAATATCATCTTCATATCACATTACAAGCTACAGTCAATTACTGTGTTACTGATGTCACAGGAAAAAGCCTGTCAGCAATGCAGAGTACAGAAACCAAAAAATACACATGAAACGAGTATCAACAGACTAGAGGAAAAAAAAGTTATTTCTTAGAACTATCATGCTTGTGATTATTTAAAACAGGGATACACACCCAAAGAAATGGTGACAGTCAAACAGATTCTAGATACACAGACTGTACAGATATACTCCTTAACACTGCATTCTGGGTACAGTCAACATAAACGCAGAACAAAGAGAAAAGCAGAACCAAATCTAGCACCAGCGTAGCACAAAAAAAGGTGAGAAACAATATCATATGTGTCAAAAGGAAAAGTAAAGCAAATGCAAACAGAGAAGAATATTTTTTTTAGTTATCATCTTCGTCAATATGTGTCATTCCATCCTTTACTATTGTCCACATTGCCATTCTATCCTTTATTATTATCTACATACAGTACAAGTGTGTCATTCAGTCCTTTACTGTTGTCCACATTGTCATTCTATCCTTTATTATCATCTACATACAGTACAAGAGTGTCATTCTGTTCTTTACTGTAGTCCACATTGTCATTCTATCCTTTGTTATCATCTACATACAGTACAAGTGTGTAATTCAGTCCTTTACTGTTGTCCACATTGTCATTCTATCTTTATTATCATCTACATACAGTACAAGTGTATAATTCAGTCCTTTACTGTTGTCCACATTGTCATTCTATCTTTATTATCATCTTCATACAGTACAAGTGTATAATTCAGTCCTTTACTGTTGTCCACATTGTCATTCTATCCTTTATTATCATCTTCATACAGTACAAGTGTGTCATTCTGTCCTTTACTGTTGTCCACATTCAGTCTATGTTTATAATAATATCATCTTTCTGTAAACCACATCTGCTTTTCTGTGCTTTGGTATTGTTTGTAGAGACTCTATGCATCTCATCATTTCCTAACTTTCTTCACGTCCAACACCTGTCCAGGTGTGTATGAAGCACTGAGGCTGCAGATAAATCCTCGCTCTTTCATTTCCATCCTTCCATTCACGACAAACTCTGGCATTTTCTCCTGTGGCTTCCGATACTGACATCATCCTCAATACTGAGCCCACCATCGTCTCCTGAACAAAAACCTCACTTTCATCATTCAACATCCAATTATTAACCCAACTACCCAACTTTGTATTAACCTTCTGGCAATGGTCCTCTCTTGCCCCATAATTCCGCCGATATGTAAGCTAGAATGAGGGATTAGAAAGTCAAAATACAATCAATGTTCCCTGAAGTGCCACAATCACTGTGATAAATTACTTTTTGCTTCTTTCTTGGCAAACAGAAAATTTCTCAAAAGTGACTGTCAGGAATCCCGGAGTCCAGCAGGACAGTGAGGGTCCTGCCATGATGAATGCACTTTGTTGAAACTAAGAAAATGAGAGCACTGACAGCTTCAGGCAACACACCCAGGTCATAGTGACGGGTCAACAGTCACACATTCAGACAGACCACACACTAATACATCTTGGAAACTTTTCACAATGCCCTTCCCTGCTATCATGACCTTTCCAAACTAAGTAAAAAAGCACTAAGATCTATCTGAATAAAGAATTATTCATCTGTCAGGTTTAAAGATAAGAAGCAATTCACAGATGTGCAGTAGTCTAGGATGGCACAGAAAAACTAGGAAAAAAAACAAGAAAATCAGCAAAGACTGTGATGATGACAAGGTTTTCTGCTATGTCAACGTGCCATGTACCATGTACACAAAAATGCATGCAAGAGCCTAATCACTACTCTTCTCCGCTGATCTCAAGAACACTTACCCTTGGCAACCTTCTTTTTTCTCATGCCTCTCTTTCTCTTCTTGCCTGTTAGTGGAGCAAGGAAGGCGTTTAAAGAGTCAGAGTTTACACCAGTAAGTCACTGAGCAATTCACAAAGCTGGGTTAATACAAAACAAACAGTGGAGTGAGAGTTAACACATGTCCATCAAATAGGACCTTCGAACCAGACATGTGCAACCCCCCATGATCAAGGATACACATATGACCACAGTCAAGATGACATACATTTTGAATAGTAAAGCACAGATTCATATCAAATTACACTCAAATGTGATATCTTGGGGCTGCAAGAGGATCACTCCCTGGGTTAGAAACATGGTGCTGGGTACAGAGGTCAGGCAACAGTCAGTGGGAACAGCACTCATCACAGCCATTTACCCAGAGAGCCAGAAGCCAGGCTTTGCTGGCTGCGAGTTGATCTTCCTTGATTTGGTGCCATTTTTAAGGATGGTAGCTCTCCCAGCTCTGTTGTACAACAAATCATATCTATCCAATTCCACAGTGACATACATCACAAACACTGAGTTTTTCTAATTGGTCAGTAGTATTTAACTCCAAACTGGTGCATTTTGAACACTTGGTTATCCTGAAAAAGTGTGTTTACTGAAAAAATTGTTAATTCAATGCTAAAGACTTCCTCACCAGATAATAAACTGCATTTGACCTTGTTGATTAATTACTAGATAATGTCAAATTTGAAACCAACACAATTATTGTCAGTGTTTTCTCAAAAATGTCCATAAGAATATTTTCCAACATTTTGGGGGTGAATTTTTCTGAAATGTGGGGTGTGAAATGCATTTTTTCTGTAAAATGGTGTACAAATATACCAATGATATGGGTGTACATAGGTGCAAAATGACAAAAAAAAGAAGGAAAATTAATTATGCTTCATCACCACGAGCAAATATATAACTATATGAGCAAGAAACAGAGAAAACCCCTTTAATCATGAAGATACATATCTGATCCATCTCAGTTGAGTACAGGATGCCAATAAGAACAAATGAGCATGATATAAGGGAGAGCTCAAACCTCCACCACTGGGTTCATTCTGTGGCTGAATTCCATCATTCCACCAAGTTTCATTAAAATCAGTTCAGTCATTCACCTTACTGATGGATCCTATATCTGCCCCTTGATTGCAGTTCTCACCATGGATCCACACCAAACATTATGGGTTCAATCTTAAACCACATTCCACTTTTCTATCAGGTTTATCAAAAATCAGTTTGGTAGTGTGGGAAAGAAAACAAACACCCAAACAGATTCTAGGTCACAAAATAACTTCACCTGAGGCACTATCAAACACATGAAATAACCAAGCTCAAACACCAGTTTACTTTCATCCTTGTAGCACATACATGAACACATCAGTACATCGCTAACATCCAGACCAGATGTCGTCTCCCCCTACTCTCATCCCTCCCTATACTTCCCTCTTCTTTTTATTATCCTCTCTCTCTCTCTCTCTCTCTCTCTCTCTCTGTCTCTTGTTCTCTTGCTTTCACTGTCTTTCTCTCATTTGATCTCTCTTGCTCTCTTGCATGAAGTACAGATGCACATCACAGATACTCAACAATGTGTCAGCAGAAATATTTATATCACAGGAGGTGCTAAAAACTGTATTAAAAAAAAAAAACCAGTGAATAGATGAAGAAAATGATTTTTGTGTATGATGGGTTTGCATCTGGTCTGAAAACTGGAAATGATCCAATGAACTGCAGACAGAAGTTCATTACATTACAAAGGGACAAAATAAAAGAAAGAATGCTAGCTTAGCGACTTTTTGTATTATGTTTTGAATTCGATTTTCAAGAGCAATTTGGCACTGTTTATATATTTTGTTGCTCACTGAAATTTTTGGATGACTGCTTGAAATTGGATTTGAGTTTTGTCCAAACACTAAAGAATCTGAAAGACTGGTTCAAATAGAATCTTTTGACAGAAATATTCAGTTTTGTCTTCCTTACATCGACATTGTTGTGTGTGGTCCAGAGTTTAACCTCTGCCACATAATTTTGCATTGTACAGAGCATGATGGTAGAAACAAACTAAAAAAAAAAAAGTGATGAAAGATGCTTCAAGAAAGAAAGAAAGAAAGAAAGCACATTAAACTAAACTAACTGAAAAAAGTACATTTTAAAGTAAGTATCTACCTTAACCCAAAGTCTGTGTCTCTTCAATAAATCAGACTACTGTTCATTTTCCTGTGTCACATTCTGCACTGAAGTACAACCACCTTAAGTGACAGACCTGACATGGTGGTGTAGGTGCCTGTCTCCTCGGAGGATGTTGACTCATCAGAGCTGTCCTCAGTGGAGTCAGACTCTGGACTGTCTGCTTCAGGACTGCCTCGCATGGTCATTGTGGTTTCTGCCCCAGACTCTGGGTCGCCTATCTCTGTTTCGGCCAGTTCTGTCTCATATCCAGTGCCATCGTCTGAACCAGCCTCTGTCATGTCCCCTGCACAGACCAACAGGTGCACCAAAACCTACACTTTCATCACAATTAGGTGAATTTCATCTAGTGATATAGAATATTGTTACCAGCCACACTCTTCTATTCAGATCTGCAAAAAGAAAACAAAAAAAAAGCCAAAGAACAGTGATCAGCATCTCATACATCACTTTGCTTTCATGTCCAGTGCAGTTTTTAATATACTTATTGGCAAGAAAAGATCGATTCTGAATCGCATCCTGTCAAAACTGAATGTTAAAGTCTAAAGAAATAATACAATTTCCAAAGCTTTTAGAAAGGAAAGAAGATGAATAAAATAAAGAAAACAGATGTGAATAGACAGGATACAAAACAAACAAAAAAAATACACATTTTGCACACAGGTAAAAAATTCTCATTACTAATGAAGAAACAATCCTATACAACATATGTATAACAAAACATTGAAATAACTACACACACACACACACACACACACACTTACACACACACACACACACACACACACACACACACACACACACATGCAGACGTACAGCGAGCATGCACATGCATGAGATCAATTCCATATGATTTTATGTATGTGTTCTTTTTTTTAAACACCAGTCAGCATGCCAAGTTTATTATATTATTTTAGTCAAAAACAGTGGCATGATAATCAACAGAAGTCTTCATTAGTTGGTACTTCCGTTAAGAAGCCCAGTGAAGCAACAACTAAACTGTGCAACAGAAATTAACTGAAGAAAAAAAAACCCCACAGAACATTACTTTCCTTGCCACGTGCATAGAAACACATGTGGTTTTCAACAACTGCAGTGAGTCCCTTCTTCCACCTCAGCCAAGCCTCCTTCATGCTCGCATTTTTCCCCCTTGCTATGTGTGCTCAAGCCTGTTTCTCTCAGAAGCATATTTTTTACCCCATTTTTTCATGTCAGTTGCAAAACTTGCATCTACGACACCTTTACTGATGTCAGTCTGATCTTATCCCTCCAATCAGCTCACTATCACTGGGCCAAGTTCCTCTTTGAATAACAAGTAAAAACTCCTCAGCACACATTGTGATTATTGTCACCTTATGAGCTGTTGAATGAATCTACACTTTCAGGATCTAATTCACAGCCCCGTTCAATTATGCTGCATGCTTCTGGATTCTAAGTCATTTCCATCACCTCAAAGCCATTTGAACCAGGAAACTGCATCATCTCCTGCTTCTTTTAGCAGCACATAAAAACCGCCAAGGGATAACATTTTCTGCAGCACAGGTATAAACCCTGTTCACTTTCACGCATACATAACTGTTTTGACTGTGGAATGGATCATGAAGTTTCCTGGCATTCTCTGTTAGGTACAGAATATCATCAGAGTTTTCTCACTAAAACAGGAACATCAGTGACTGATCAGTCTGTCGGTGGCCTTGTCAATCTTGGCAAGGTCATCTGCAAGGTGAAGCACAGAGCTGATCAGTTCACTAAAACTGAAAGAACCGAGAGACATCCAACACCAAGAATGAAGGAAAACTGACAGAAGCATGAAAAAGCCAACAGGAGTAAGGATGATACCAATGTTCCAAAAGAAAAATGCTGACAATAAATGACAATAGGAAAAAAAAACATATCAACAGCTGTCACTGCTATGCCAGATGATGAGACTGCTGAAGATCTCAAACAAATAAATGTTATGTAAATGATAAACTTAGATGAGCATCACACTGTGGACTCAGAACAACTGACATTGAAAACACACTGAATTGGTATCTGACTCAATGAACTGTAACAAAGGACTGATAACAACCTTACATGTAGGACACACACAAAAATGTACCAAGCAAGGCACAACGAAAGACAAAC
This sequence comes from Conus betulinus, assembly GCA_016801955.1. Lineage (NCBI taxonomy): Eukaryota > Metazoa > Mollusca > Gastropoda > Neogastropoda > Conidae > Conus > Conus betulinus. The sequence goes on along the minus strand of JADBJO010005094.1, from coordinate 96,145 downwards.
CATGACTGACCTATGTCGGTGGTGCGACCGGTGGTTGCGGCTGACAGAGTGACAGAAGTGTCCTGGGAGGGAGAGCCAGAGGAAGCCTGCTGGGTTTCTGTGATTTCAGAGGGGGCAGCAGTGGTTTCAGAGACAGCAGTGCTGGTGGGTCCTCCATCTGTGGCCCCCTCTTCTTGACCACTGGCGGTACTGACCCCACTGCCAGCAGCTGTAGCCATCTGATCAGAACCCTGGGCCGCAGGCATCTCAGACGCTTCAGGCATGTCCTCATTGTCACTGTCTACAGGGGTGTTTGGTGGTAAAGGAGACCTGTAGGCCCTCATCACTGGGGTGCCTCGACTCTGAAAAAGGGCAGCAATCCTCTGTAGTTACAGTTTATTCTAGCCTCTAGGGTCTTGGAATATATCTTAATAAAATCATTTTATGTGACCTGGCTGTTCTATGGGTAAGACATTAACTGTTTCAAATCCCTGGTTATAAAACAATTTGTCACTATCACAACCTTCCATCATAAAGACACTGAGGGAAATAACTAACAAAAGAAAAAAAAACTCCCCCACACTGAAATGATGATGTTATCCCTCACTAGGATTCTAGGCAAAATCTTTGATTGGGTGAATTTCTGTCAAGATATTAATTTAAAGTACTTTACAGTACTGATAAATATTCAATTGATGAAAAAATTGGCAGGAATGAACGAAAGTGATGACAGGCCTATGAAAGAAATCCTAGAGCCTTCCCTGCCCTTGTTTCCCAAAATAACGTAACCCGAGAAGGCAGACGAGCTAGCGAGTCAACACACACCATGACACAGAACAAATGTGTTTGCACCACCAGGGAATGTCACTGCGCTGATTGCTTTGGAGATCATCATTCTTGCTGTCTTGACATCTTTACTTTCATTGGAATATTTCGTTCATGTCAATGAGCCCATAAACCCCAGCCAGGAGAGGGCATCCAGATCAGTAAAAAAAAGAAAATAGAGATGGCAACAACAACAAAAAAACACTGTTTACATACCAGAGGTGGTTCCTCTGAAATGGCAGCCATTTCAGTCTTTGGGTCATCACGGGGCATGCAGAAATGCTTGACAGCCAGTTCTTCCAGAAGTGTGCTGAACCAGCTGCGATCTACAGACAGACAGACAAACACACACACACACACACACACACACACACACACACACAATGAGAGAGAGAGAGAGAGAGAGAGAGAGAGAGAGAGAGAGAGAGAGAGAGAGAGAGAGAAATACACTATCATTAGTTCCAATAATTAATGAATAAAGACAGATTTCCGCTCGATCACGGCAGACCAATAGATTTAAATTGGAGAAAAAAATCCTATCAACAGAAACATGTTCAGTTGTCTGTCATGAGAGTGGCAGTCCCTGAACAAAGGAGAAATAAGCATGTTTTGATTCCTACCAGTATTTCAGACTAAACAGCACAACTCTTGACTTTTAATGAAAAGACACCTATTTCATCATACTGCCCACAAAGAAGTTTAAAAATGTAGGATACATTAATGTTACTGTGTATGAAACCAAAATCTCTGTCAACACTTTGAATTCAGCCATGTTGCCTTCTGCATTGGGCAGGCTAGAAGTAACTTCTTTATTTCTCCATTTCCGCCACCACTGACAACATTACATTGATGTGAATCATCCATAACATAAAACAAAGCGACAGTCATATTTAAGGTAAATTAAAGAGAAATTTGCTTATAAGAACAGACATTTTAGGGTAAAATAAAGGGAACTATACATATAAGAACAAACATTTTGCAGCTGTAAACCAACTAACTAGATACTGAAGTACACTGAGCTGAAACATGCTGTGATATACATACTGCATTGGTCAGCACATTGGACAGCCAGTGACTTGGGCATGAACTGAATCTGAATGTAGGCTATCATGCCCACACAGCTGGCTGCTAAAACTGATTTTGCCACACACAGATGTTCCGGAATATAGGATGCCTGTGCCTACCTTTAGAAAAAGTTTCACAAAATATTCCTTTATTTACGAAAACTAAAGAGAGCTTACCTTTCACATGATTGAAAACATGAATATTAATCACAGAATATTCCTTAAATTACTTAAGCCGTCAGCTGACGCTGTAGTAAAAATGTACTTCCAGTGCCTATGGGCCGTCCACTGACGTCATGCATTTTTCTGAATTTTCATTCGTTACTATTCTATCAAAGGACTGAAATAGAGTGTGCGTAGTAAGCCTTATATGTCTACAGTATTAAAATGATATGCAAATGACCACACGTGAGGGGAAAGACCATTTTTCCTCATCACTGACTGGATGACCAGCCAGCGCTTTGTCTCGCTTGCAAAGATGGCGGCGCAACCTTCGACGAGCGTAGCGACCAAATCAACGTACTTACACAGCTGAGCGGGGCTCTGCTAATCATTTTTGATAAAGATAATAATCTTTTATTCAGTGACTCACTCGAGCATGAAGGTGAGATGATGATAGGGATGGAATTGCCGGCCATATTCGTCAGTTATTGAGTCGTGCTGTGCGATCTCAAGAGTGTGTTCAGCTGACTGGTTACCAACGTCGAACGAGCTAGCCTAGTGTGTACTCTGCACTGCGTGCGAGTGGGCAGCAGCGTGTTAGTCAGCGCGAGAGGGGAGCGCGGGGGAGCGCGGCCTGCTCGCGGCGTGACACGGGCAGCAGAAAAGGTAGGGGAAGAGGAGGAGTGAAAGAGAGGGTTGAAGTCCAGCAAGGGGGCGTGGTGGGGGGAGGGGGGCGTGGTCGTGAACTGACCTGTCTGCATGAGGTGTGAGCGTCTGGATAGACTTCTAGACTGTTTTACTTTCATTTAGGTGTAGTGTGACAATACAAACTTTATTTTCAACTTTTTTGCTTTGTGTTCTTTTTTGGATGTGAAGCTGTAGTGGTAAATACATATGTTTTTGATTGTGCAAAAAAAAATCTCTATCCAAATCTAAATGCCTAAATATTTTTTTATGATCAAAATTAAAACAAAAGAAGCCCAGATTCAAAATCTCCATTCAATTTCCTTCAAAAATCATATATATATTTCATTTTTATATCTTTTGTAGTTTCTGAGCTAGAATTTTTTGTTAATTATTACCCCCAAATCATTAGATTAGATCATAAAATAAAATTAACTTCAACAATTCATTTTTGATAGGGTTGCTCACATTTCCAGACTTCATTCACTTCTATCACTCACCTTTAAGCCTGGCTGATCTCAGCATATATTGTGAATGGGAGTGGAGACTACAATGTGTCATGAAGTGACGCACCAAACTGAACCTTGAGAGCATTATCATTATCACCTTCATCATCACTGACCATCGTGAAACAAAACTTATATCTCAAATCCTAATGTCCCTTTAACCTCCATGTTTGAGTCAAATGTTTTTGATTCCAATGCAAGGGGCGTTTCAAAACCTTCTCACTTTCAAGAAAAGGTTTGCAATTTCACACCATCACCTGTTAGGCTGTCTGTTAGTCCACAAGTGTGCGCACTCAGGTCATCGACACAGTTGTGATTGCCTCCGGAGAGACTGGTTGGCATAATGGGTAAGACATCAGACTTTCAATCCAAGATCTGAGCATTGTTTTCAATTCCAGACAGCCAGACTGGATAAGATTTTCTCTACAGATTTAACATCTGAATAGACTTATCCTCTTCTAGCCCTCTGTATGAGACTTTAAGCCAAGGTCCTGTGCATGAAGGACCACATAAGAAAAGTCTTGCACAAACCTTGAATCCCATTCCACCTTTCAAAGAAGGGTAAGTCATCATGTGCCTGTGGGATGGATGACAGGACAACAAAACACATGCAGTCTGGCATCAAGTGCAGACATCACCCTCCAACTCACAGTGTAGCTGCCTTCAGAGTGGAGTTGAAAAACATCACATAATCTCAGCAATGGCGGACCTCAGAGTTGTAACCAAGGAACAAAGAAAGGTAGAAAAGACTGTCAGTAGATGTCCTACTGCCTCAATGAGTCGTTGAAGAATACACCTCACCAGCTCCTATTCTCAGACCTGCAAGTCTTCAGTCCTTTTAGTGAGTCTGGAGTTCTTGGTCAGTCATGTGAAGCAAGACAAGTCCCTTCCACAGGACTCAGTCCACCTGGCAATGGATTGGATTCAGTCCACCTGGCGATGGACTGGACTCAGTCCACCTGGCGATGGATTGGACTCAGTCCGCCTGGCAATGGACTGGACTCAGTCCACCTGGCGATGGACTGGACTCAGTCCACCTGGCAATGGATTGGACTCAGTCCACCTGGCAATGGATTTTTTGATGGACCAGTCACCTCTCTCTCCCAGACAGAGACCTGCAGCAAGTGTGGCATCTGTTGTTTCTGTACCAAACTTCATGCAGAGAGGGAACTCTTAAAACAAACATTACTGTTTTCTGCAGACCTAGTTGCAAGTGTTCAGATACTCATCACACCTAACGTGACAGATGAAGGTCTCACTGAGATTATGTGTCAAGACAATTTGCTGGTGATCTCTTTGATGTTCAAGAAACATGCATGTTCCATTCTATTTGGGATTTATTGTTTGAAAGTCTTCCATTGTGACAAAAAAGCTATAGCATGCTTGACACATCACTGAAGACAGGCAGAATGGAAAGGAAACAGAAAAAAAAAACAAGAAACAGATAAGTGACATCAAGTAACATCAACTATACTATTGTTAACAAGTATCAAAATCTACTAAATCACTTACTGGCTTCTTCCCTTTCTGCCTTTTTCTTGGTGCGCATTTTGCGGATACGGGATCGTGGGGACATGAGGAGAATGCCTTGCACCACCCTGGCCACGTCATGCAGAGAGAAGATGTAGTGGGCATGGACAGGAGTGGGACGAAGCCTCTCCTTCACTGAATGGTACAGATCTAGCAAACCCAGGGCCAAAGCCTGCAAGAAAAAAAGTCAAATATGGACACAGACACACCAGTGCTTGAAACATCAACTACAATCAAAAATGGAAATATCAAAGTAGTAGTCAAGATACACAACCAACTGACCACATTTAAAAAAAAACAACACAGTTTAGTGGCAAACCTAAGCCTTGGAGACATAATGAAGGATAAGAAAAAATAGAAAGGTATATTAGCAGTAAAACTGCTTTGAAACAATTTCATGCTGCTGAAAAAAAAAGTTCCCAGCTCGTTGACCCAAGCTCTGTTTTTATGTGTACACTCTCAACTTATCAAAACAAATTTCATCACAGAAGTTACTTCTGCACCACTGTTTGAGAGATATAATAAATGAGCCAGCGGAATCTGTGTCAAATCTTCAGAATCAAAAGCAGATGCTGTACCTTTAAATCACATCATAAATTGAAAAAAAAAGCAGTGATAAAGAGTAAGTTCAGTTTTCTTTATTTGCATTAGGGCTCAGCCAAACACACAGGGCCTTTTTGAGGTTGTCTTGACACTGGAGGAAAACCCCATCCTGAAAACACACAAAAAACATGCAGGCAACATATGCAGATTTACATTGTTAATAACAAAGCAGATAAAGGACTGGCATCTTTAAAGCAGGTAAGATGAGGCCATATGGTGGACTTCAGCAGCTGCACCTGTTTTTTGCCCCCAGACTTTAAAGAAAAAGAGGAAACAATAAGCATCTAAATGTGACAACAACAACAAAAAACCACTGAAAAGACAAACAGATGCTACAGAATGGACTGCCAGGGACCACTCTGGACAGAGTTGTACAGTTTTAGTGCCTACCTGCCAGATTACACACACAAAAAAAACCTAGCATGTTATAAACTGTGACTACAGGTAAGAAAAGAAAAGACAAAGAACAAAAGAGAACGGATCAAAAATGCTGAATGCAGTTCACATCATTTATAACCCAGCAAACCACCAGGGGCCATATCAGGGCTGTAACACGAAAAAAAAAAAAAAAAAAAAAAAAAAAACCATGTCTATCAACAAAAGCAGAGTCAAAGACAGTGATGAAAGAGGGGTATTAATAGCACAAAACTTCCAGGAGGCAGGAATACACAATGTGCAGCAAGAACCCCCAGAATCCCCATGAACACAGTAATAAAGTACTTCTGATTGGTGAACAGCTGGCAAACAGTTGTGTACCCTGGCAAATTCGGTGTGGTGCTCCACAGAGTAGGTGGGAAACTCTTCCAGCCAGCTGTGTAGAGGGCGGGAGTAGAGAGTCATCAAGCTGTCAAAGCTGGGGCTGAACATGGTCACGTTGATGAACTGACGCAGCACACGGGATGACAACAACTGGGAGGCGTGTCCAAGGCCAGAACCTGACTCAAGGAAATGGAAAAATCAGACAACTTCCACACACAATGATACCCTGACTAGACCTAATTGGAAACTCATCAAATAAAGGCTATGTACAAACAATAACTAATGGATTCATGGCAGCTATACACACACACAAACACACAAAAACACACACGCACACACACACACACACACACACACACACACACACACACACACACACACACACACACACACACACACACACACACACACACACACACACACGCACACACACACACACACACACACACACACACACACACACACATCAGACAAGAAGCGTCTTACCAGCGGCAGTGGGTAGAGTGGCAGTGGCAATGAAGGAAGCCTCAGGTGTGTGCTGGAACACCTGCCGGTGATGGTCATACAGACCCCCACTGCTCAGCACGTTCCGCACCAGCTCCACTGGTGGCTGGTAACCTTCACAGCAAAACAGCACACCAACAGGTGTGATGAATCTCCTATTTAACATGTTTTCACCATAACTGGTAATTTGACACAGAAAAAAAAAAAAAAAAAAGAGGTAAACACACACACACACAAATAGCATATAAATGTACACACACCTACAAACACACCTACCTATACACCAACAGGTATCATCACCTGTCTGCAGACTTCTGATCCATCAAGAAATAAGCACATAAACACAAATACAAATGAGAAAGTAATGGTGAAACATGAGCACTTAAGGGACCCTATCTCAAGACAAGGCCAGTCACCTCCCACAGAGGGTCCCATGCTGAGGTCATCGATGAAGAACAGATGGCGCTGTGCCCCCTGGTTGCCTGCTCCCCCTGCTCCTGGTCCTGGAACCACGCCCATGGCTCGGCTCTGGATCTCGTGGATGTGGCGATGATGGAGGAGTGCAGCATGTCCGCCGTCAAGCCATGCATGGACATGACCACCATGGAGGAGGTGTGTTTGGGCAACACCTGCTGCTGGATCAGTGACGTCTTGCCCACGCCAGGGGCTCCCACTAGCAGCACCGGGGTGGTGGTTAGACATAGTCAGGTCCAGGAGGTAACTGTAGCGCTCAACCTGCATACAAGCCAGCAGTGAAGTACTCACATCGATTGTTATACAGGTCTGATTGCATGGCATGGGGGAATCTTTATTTATGTCACCTTTGTGCTACTTACAAGTGAGATGTTTTACAGTGTTCAGTGGAGACGTTTTGATCTGTCCAAGCTGAACACTTTGTATTCATGTATCCTTCATATTTCTGTTGAAATAAGATGAAGTTGACAAGTTTTCTTTTGAATATCTGCTTTGTATGTGAGCTAATAGTATGACTACCTGCAACTTGAAAAAATAAATAATGAAATAAAAGCCAAATGCTACAGAATTCAATGGCTGATTGCTCCTAAGTTGAAAATAACAGTCCAACTTTTACCTAGAGATTCAATGTTTGTAAAGACAGACTGAACTGTAGGATGTACTGTGCTTGATATTAATTACTGTTTCTTATAAAATTATCATAAAAAGGAAGTCAGCCTGAGAGACTGATTCAGTATTGAGTCTTATTCAGGACAAAGTTTGGTCCCTTTTTTCCAGCTTCTTTGGTAGAACATCCCAATAATCCACTAATGGAAATACTTTGGGTATCTTGTAAAATGCAATTCTTTTTCTAATGAGGCAGTAGCTGCAAACTTCAAACTCAAACACTATTCAAAATGTCATATTCTCTTTATTTTGAACTGGAAGTAAAATTGTCATTTTACAAAATCAAATCACACACAACAATTTGCAAGTATACTCATTTAACGTGCTGTCTTTTTCTGTTGTGAAATGATGAGACAGTTCATAGTGCACCAGACCAAATTTGTTTTAATTCCATATTTTTTCTTTCTTTCTTTCTGCGTATGCAGGCTGATACTCATGTGGACACTGCCTGTATAGACAGGCATTGGAGTTTTGTGTGTATGATGACGTCTTCCATCCCACCATTAAGGCAGCCATACTCCATCTTCGGGGAAGAACCATTCCATATAACACACCACACACTATGTAACAACCAACAACATACATTCAAATATGAACATATACGATGAATTGAGTCACTGCATACTACAACTCACAGTTTAACATTTAATGCTGAGCACGCAATGCGTATCACCACCTAACAATGAAACCAAAGGTCAAGACACTCACAATGGTTGAAGAGTTAAACAAAAACAAATAAAAGTGGCAGACTGGAGTGGAATGATCTCAGCATCTCAAGTCAGATGAGAGGGGAGTTGATGCTTCCAGCTGCATGTACTATCAGAAAGGTTGCAGCAATATGTGCAGGACTCTGCTCCATGTCGTTTCCCCTAATGACAGCACACGCTGTTTTGTTGCTCTCTCAAACTCTTCTCAAGTTATCCAAGATAACATGTTCAGTGTTACTGGTGTCCACAGCCACATCAACCATTCCTAAAGTGTCACTGTGGGAAATCTTGACCACATAAAAAAAAATCATGGAAATGAAGAATGAGCATCGGGGCTCCCTCTTCCCCTATGCTATTTGTCAGTCACTGACTTAACACAAGCTAAAGATACTCCCCCGCACAGGGTAGATTCTAATCAGATATTGGTGGGGAGGATGAAAGAGGGTGAATGACAGAGGAGAATAAGAAGGAAGTAACGTATTCTGAATTAAAAAATCCCCGGCATGATTGCCTTCACACAGCTACAGATGTATGTACATCTGCTCTTTTCACAGGCACGCTTCTCCCCCTGCATGGCCAAACAAGACATGGACTTACATCTGGAGTGAGGAAGAAGGTGCCACCGATGGCCTTGAGCTTGTCCTGCTGGCGGTCAGACCATTTGACAAAAGACCCCGAGTTCTCATCCACGAAGTAGTCAAACACCTGGCCCCACATGGGCATCCGCACTGAGTGCACTGCTCGGTACAGCATGTCCTGTGCAAACTGCTGAACCGATCCTTGAACCTGCACAAGATTGCCAGAATCCATCAATTTCATTAACCCATTGGGAACATGATTACCAGGATCCAGCAATGTCACTAATCAGCTACAAACTCTGCAGCAACGACTACAGTTTAAAACAGAAAAAAATCATAATGTAATTTTATAAATGTATCCTGCTGTGAGCACGTACATGAGAGAAAGCACATAATATACACAGTTGTACATCTGTGTCAGAGTGACATGGTAAGTTTATTTACAAGTCTCCCCATTCAGTCTCAGTCAGAACATAACAGCAGCTGAGCACCAGTACCTGTCATGAAGGTGCCCCCCAAAGGCCCAGACATAGGAGAAGGCAAACATGCCCTTCAAGATGTCGATGTAATGGGGGATGAGGGACTCTATCTGGGAGGTGTCAGTCAGTCAGACGACTGGCCATCTGCCGGAAAGCTGCACCATCCATTGCTCTGCCTCCTGCGTTGGTCCCGTCTGTAACACATCCATCACTTCACCCATCCAAAAATGACTAACGTTTCCTGCAGCAAATGAAATCTAAGAAACAACAATGAACTTTGAATGTAATTGTACTAAGAAAGTTCTCTAAAAAAAAAAAAAAAAAAAAATAAAATAATATAACATAGATGTTTATATATTATGATCTTTAACTGTCATTTTCAATCAACACACACACACACACACACACACACACACACACACACACACACACACACACACACACACATGTGCACACACATTCACACATACACACGCACACACACACATACACATGCGCACACACACACACACATACACACATACACACACACACACAGAACTGACCTTCCAGGTCGTCCATCTTGTTTTTCTTCTCCAGCTCCTCCCTCAGCACCACCTTGTCCAGAAGAGCAGAGAAGATCTTGAGAAAGCTGGCCACCTCCATCACCCCACTCACCAGGCTGTTCACCTCCCTCCACTGCCACCCTGTGTCTGTCAGCAGGGCGGGGCAGCAGTCTGTCCCCAGGAACTTCAGTGTGGGGGGGACACCTCCTGGACCAGCTCATCCAGGATCCTCAGACTGTGGTCACAGACAGGCACCCATAGTCATGCATGCACATGCATGTGTAGTGGCATGAGTGTATGCACATTAGACATGCATGTATACACACATAAGCACGCAAACACATACACATGGGTACACCTGTACACACACCTGAACATGCACGCATGAACATACACGCATGTGCATGCATGAACACACATATATGCGCACACATATACACACACACTCATTAAACACACACACACACACACACTATGTACTCCATAAATACTGATACACTCAACCCCAAAATAATTATTTCATTTCAGGAATTACAATTTTGGGGAAATAAAGTACTGACCAGTCTAGTAACTTACAAATTCAATGATTTAATGTCAAGACCACATCCAATTATCAAACAATAACCTTAAAACAACTTGTTCACTCACTACTCACTTTAATTAGAAAGAACAGCCATGACTCTAACAATGAAAAATAAAATGAGTTACTCGTCTTAAGAGGACCATCAAGCTGTCCTAAGTAAAAGATACTTACAGCAAAAAAAAAAAAAAAAAAAAAAAAAAAAAAACCATTAGATATCGAATCTTGCCACACATCCTCAAAAAAAATTTTTTTTCAAACCCACCTGCCAGCCGTGAGAAGCCATCTTGCCTTGGCAGTTTGTTTCCAGGTGTGGTAGAGAGCGTTCCACTGCATGGTCGAGTCCCCACAGTGGATGACAGCACAGCGAGACACGGCTGAGGGAGAGGCAGTACTCAGACTGCCAGTCTCAAAAATCAGTGACGTAGTATCTGAAGAAAACAAAGTACCGCCGGTGACTGGAGTTATCCTGGAGTTGTTCTTATGGTAATTACACATGCACAAGGTTTTCTGGTAATATGAAAGTTAAAATCTGTAAAGACAAGGAAATACTGTTGTCAACTATCTTCACCATTAGGAAACTGTCTTATTATGTCTTGGGCTCCAGTCTCTGACCCTTTCCAGCCCACTTTACTGTCAACAGTTCTGAACATACCAATGACCTGTCAAACAGGAATACTGATTCTGACTTGACCCAAAGAACACATACATGCACACCTATATATGTGTATGCTTGCACTTAAACATGTGCGCACAGGTGCATGCGCGCGCGCACGCACACACACACACACACACACACACACACACACACACACACACATGTGTGCATGTGCGCACACACACACACACACACACATACACACACACACACACACACACACACACACACTTTTACAAAACTTCACAAACAGCTTGAATCAACAACATGAGCAGCTTTCAATATTGTCTGATGGCAAGATCTAATCACAATGAAGAATGGTATTTCAAAAAAAAGTCTAGAAACAAAAATGTCTGTTTTACTTTAATACTGCTCCTAGTTTCCTTTTTTCTTTAAACCTCTCATGGTAAAGTTAAAAAAAAAAAATAAAAAGATAAACAACCATTGTGGTAAACACATCAAACTGAATCCACTTTACCTCAGTGTCACAGTATACATATACATACGGCTAGACTATGTTCCTTCACAATCGACTTTTTTTTTCAAAATCTTCAACAATGGATGTTGTATCTATCCTTTCTGTTCCTACTCTGACATATGCAGCGTGTCAATATATCCCTCACTACTTTCAGTATATTCGTATGTAATCAAATCATGTGCAACTTTTATTTTCTAATCAGGCATTGGACAATCAGATGACAATCAGTCTGTTTTACCCTTGTCCTTGACATGAGAACAAGACCAACTGCGAAGCAGGCCAGAAGAAATGATACACAACATGATGGTGCCAACCTTTCAGCTGCACCCCTTCTCCATTTGCCAGTGCCAGGCGCTGCTCTCCATCATACAACGTCTTCATGCCCTCTGTCCACGTAGGGTCCAGGTCACCATCCAAAATGAGCCAGCGCAGTAACATGGAGGGGAGGTCACTTTGCTGCTTTTTGTCTCGTCGCTCAGAGTTGCAAGTTGTCCATGTAGGTCTTGTTGGCCAGCCACATGAAGAACGAGTCCTGAGCGATTTTCCCGAGCAGCCCTCCATGCCACAACCCGTCCCTGAACTCTCCCAGGAGCTGAACAGTCAGAACATCAGTGATGATATAAACGTTCAACCTGTGACATGATTAACCTGTGATGTGTAGTATCATGCTGTGGCATGTTCTGCCTTTTGATACCACATTGGTTCATACCATACAAGACCAGATCAGACTAGACTAGTAAATACCATACCATATCGTACCATACCATATCACATCATACCAATCAAGACACCTCTCAACACCACAAACCATGTCATCTTACACTCTATAGGAAAATAAAAAAATCTTGTCAGGATTCAAATGTAAAATGAATCTGGAGGCACATAAACTGTTTCTGACTCTCTTCCAAAGAAAGAGAATGACTATCTGCAAAATGCATAGACCCTTTTGTTTGTCCAGCATTTTGAAAGCCTTTGAACCCATGTGTTGGATATAACCGACATTTTCCATTTAGTCAGGGGTATTCAAAACAACACGCTCAAATCTGATTAACCTTTGGATATAAACGTTGGGTATCACTACCTGATTTTGCAAGATGTTGAGGTGGATGTTTGATAAAATGTACCAAATATTTACCAGCTGTTTACTGTGGTTGATTGAAGATTTCTTGCAGGACAGACTGAGAAAAGGTGGAGATAAGTGAATTATGATGGCTGATAGCAGATTACATGAAAAACAAACTGAGATGTGGGAGATCAATGTTACTGTCACTGACAGCAGACTACATGAAAAACAAACTGAGAGGTGGGAGATCAATGATGTTACTGTCACTGACAGCAGTCTACATGAAAAACAAACTGAGAGGTGGGAGATCAATGATGTTACTGTCACTGACAGCAGATTACATGAAAAACAAACTGAGAGGTGGGAGATCACTGATGTTACTGTGGCTGATATTAGACTACATGAAAAACAAACTGAGAAGTGGGGCTCAACAGTGTATGACTATGGCTAGTAGCAGACTTTGCAATAAACAAACTGAGAAGATATGGGGGGTCAATGTGTTATTGTGATTGACACAGACTTTCAGTGTTTGGTATCAAGCTAAAGAGAAAACTGACACTCCTAGTGACTCACCTGCTTGGGTTCCATAGCTGTTGGCATCACCCTCACCACATCCACCTTGGGAAAATCAGCCACCTCCTTGGGGTTCAAGGCTTTGCGGTGGTCATCAGCTTGAGACTGCAAGCTCTGGCCATGGCAATGTTCTGCTTCAACTGCCGCAGCTTCTTCACCCCCACCGAGGCCTTGGGCTTCAGGTCCTGGTCAATGTTCTTCAGAAACTGCGGGCACAATGAAGACTAACTAGAACCCAGGTCATGAATTGCTTAAAGTGGCAGTGAAGCCATTTTGTTGATAAAAGAAATTATTCCAAGACAACTGTAGGTTACCTACATATACAAACTGTTATAAAGATGTTACACATCATTCAGTGCACTATGCAGTCAAATCATTCAATCAGGTATCAACTTTCTCAAAAGCAGAACTCACTGATCATGACCATGACCTTCTGTCTCACTAGCTTTCAGCCTTGCAATGACCCCTGTGGTTGGCTGGACTATGAAACACTTGAATAGATCTGACTGTCTTTTAATATGCTTCTTTTCAAAAAAATCATTTGCTTACAGTTTGATGTGCATATTCATTACCAGCAAAACAGCTGACCACATCTCCACAGTTTACAAGGCTATATATACAGCCCTAGAAGCAGCCCATTATAAACCACAGAGTGACCTGATCTTGATGCCCATTAGCTGCTGTTCTCCATTCACCAGGATTGATAACTTTCCCAGTCATACCATAGACTGATCTCCAATGATGCAATCCATACTCAAATTCATTAGATTTATTTTGTCACAATGAGATACAGGTAAAAAAAAACATACATCACATGAAACTATCACATATACTTTATGAATCAGGGTATGGACCACAGCTTCATGTCTTCATGAATGAAAAAAAGCAACAACTGAATTCCAGGAAATTAACTTTATATTTCAACATTCCCACCGCTTAAGTGGAAGGATAAAAATAGAACATCTGATAATGTAATGATGTTAATGTTGTAAACATACATCTCTTTATCCAACCATATCCATTTCAGGAAAAACAGTCCAACAGAAATACTTTAATACTCATATTTGCTCAAAATAAATAGAAAATACTATGGCATACTTAATTCTAATAAAATATTGGGCATCAGATTCAAAATTCAATTCACCATGTTACAAACCACAACTGCTCACCACCAGGCATAATTAAAATCTGACATGATCAAATACTCACAAAATATTGAAGAACTACTGATAAGCATAACCATGTTAAGATGGTAACTGCAGACAAATCTCATGTGATTCTGAAATACATGTATAACTAAACTACACAAAACAAAATGAAATAGATTAAGAAACAAGATGGACTAAAATAGAATTATCTTAAATGAAACATTATCAAATAAGATAACTTAAATTCAAAACGGCAAAATACAGAATGAAAGAGAGAGAGATAATATGAGTGTGTGTGTGTGTGTGTGTGTGTGTGTGTGTGTGTGTGTGTGTGTGTGTGTGTGCATGCGTGTGTGTGTGTGACTGTGTGCATGAGCATGCATTGTGTCTATACATGTGCATGTGTGTGGGTGTATCTGTGAGTGAGAGAGTGTGGGTGAGAGAGTGTATGTGGGTATGTGTACACATGTATACATGCATGTTATAATTTGTTTCAATTTTGAAATACCCATGCATCATAACGCATCAAGTATATACAGTCTTGCAGTCACAGCCACAGTATATTATATACAAGTCTTGCAGTCACAGCCACAGTATATTATGTACAAGTCTTGCAGTCACACCCACTTCAGGAATGATTTCAGTGATTTGTTTGTTTATCCATCTTGATATACACGGCAGCTGATGGTGAAGAAATTTCAAGATGTTTACATAAAATGAAGAGTATGACTCACACTATTTGCAGATACAAGGTGATACTGCCCAAAATGATCCTTTAAACAACACTGCAGGACATCCAGTCACATCTGATATCACACCCTATTTTCTTTGAGTATATTCAGTCAAACAGTGAAACTGACTTTTTTTTCATATGTAATCAAAGAATGAGAGATCAAGCATACGGTGAACTGATTACTATTTCAGGCATTCATACATTCATTCAGTCAGTTATCCTTTTACTGTTTTTTTTTTTTTTTCTTATTTACTAGTTTGTGAGAGAGAAGACACATCAACCTAAATAAATAAAAGAACAGCATTTCTGCTGACAAATGCCTGACTACACAGATTATGCAAGCCACTTGATTTACTGCTTACAAGCACACATGCTTAAAGGTCCGTGTTAGTAACTGTATTAACCAATGGTAAATGCCAAATTGCAGAGACTTTCATCAATATGCAAAGTTATCCTTTGTTCAGATAAACTTATCTACATAAGTTCTACTTCTTGAAGGCATCAAACAGGTCATACGTCTCATGCAAATATTTCATGTGCACTATTTCCAAATCACAATCTCAGCTGTATGGGCTACTTTGAAAATAACAAACTCTTACTTTCTAATGGGAAAATCTACATCTTTTCCAGCGCCTGGATATACTGCCAGTAGTATTCATTAGTAGCCAAATTCACTCAGTATTAATAACAATACGGTTCAAAATAGCAGCTCAACATGCATGCATGTTTCAGGAAAAAATACAAGCAGAGGGTCAATGATATACAAACAGATATATCGGCAACATTAGTAACATAATACCATGAACATCTGACAACTGACTTTTCTCTCTCTCATTTTCTCTCCTCACTTTTCCATCCACTGATGGGTATATCCATTGATCTCACTAAACAATGTAAAGAGCTCTTTGCCCACCAGATAATTAGGTGAACAAAGATTACAGTGTAGGTGGGGTTTTTTTTTAATTTCAATATTCTGTGTAAACTATCAATGTTTCTATTTTCTTGCTTCACCTTCTTCTTGCAGTTATTCTCTTTCTGATCTTGTCGGTCAATGAAACAATGCATCCGCCCCATCCCTGTCCACCACCGTACTCACACACCTGTTCTCCACTCCCTACTCATTCATCCATCCATCCTTCCACCTCTATCTATCTATTTCCCTCTAGCCGTTCACCCACACCACCTAGCGTCCAACCAGGTGTGCAGACTGGCAGGCCTATAGCAGGGGACAGAAGCAGGGAGGGGCTACATGAAGGCCAGACACTCAGGGTTTACTTACAGCTGGTGCAGAGCAGTGCTCTCTGCGTCATGGCCGCACAGAATCTATCAAGAGCACCAGTCATACCTGATCACACATTCTGCGCACAGCAACTCTCACACAACATCACACTATCTATAAGAACACTAGGTACACATTATCAGGCAATCGTTGACAGCTCCTGTCACACATCATCACACCAACTTGACAGCACCAGTCACACATCAATACAAGTGCCATGGGCAACCCATGGCAAAAGCACAGAACTGGAGAAGCACAAACACACAGATCATCACTGCATGCTTACAAAGAACAATGAATGGATGTATACATGTATATAATACAATACAAAGTGGTAACAATTGTAACATAAATGAAAATAAAATAACATAAATCGAAAAAAGAAAAAAACAAACAAATGCAAAGCAAAACAAAACCGAAAATATCAATTCTCAAGCGCTCAATCCAGCACTTTTTGGTTCCTTATTTCAATCTTTGATATTTTGTTGCTTCTGTGTGATTTTGTTCTGAGCTGCATTTTGCGATACTGCACTGTACAGTATTTTGCTATATTGTGTTGTCCAGTACTTTGCTACACTGTGTTGTATTTTGCTATATTGTGTTGTCCAGTACTTTGCTACACTGTGTGTTGTTTTTTGCTATTGTTGTTTGCCCAGTACTTTGCTACACTGTTGTATTTTGCTATATTGTGTTGTCTAGTACTTGCTACACTGTGTTGTATTTTGCTATATATTGTGTTGTCAAATACTTTGCAACACTGTGCTGTATTTTGCTACATTGTGTTGTCGAGTACTTTGCATCACTGTGCTATATTTTGCTACATTGTGTTGTCCAGTACTTTGCAACACTGTGCTGTATTTTGCTACATTATGTTGTCCAGTACTTTGCAACACTGTGCTGTGTTTTGCTACATTGTGTTGAGCAGTACTTTGCAACACTGTGTGCTGTATTTTGCTACATTGTGTTGTCCAGTACTTTGCTACACTGTGCTGTATTTTGCTATATATTTTGTTGTCCAGTACTTTGCTACACTGTGCTGTATTTTTTTGCTATATTTTGTTGTCCAGTGCTTTGCTACACTGTGCTGTATTTTGCTATATTGTGTAGTCCAGTGCTTTGCTACACTGTGTTGTATTTTGCTATATTGTGTTGTCCAGTACTTTGCTACACTGTGCTGTATTTTGCTATATTGTGTTGTCCAGTACTTTGCTACACTGTGCTGTATTTTGCTATATTGTGTTGTCCAGTGCTACACTGTGCTATATTTTGAAACTGTATTGTGTTGTCCAGTACTTTGCTACACTGTGCTATACTTTGCTATACTTTTGCTACACTGCGCTATATTATGTTGTACTGACAGTAGCATGCTGTTTTGAAATACTGAGACAGTATCATGCTGTCTTGAAATATTGAGACAGTATCATGCTGTCTTGAAATATTGAGACAGTATCATGCTGTTTTGAAATACTGAGACAGTATCATGCTGTTTTGAAATACTGAGACAGTATCATGCTGTTTTGAATACTGAGACAGTATTATGCTGTTTTGAATTACTGAGACAGTATCATGCTGTTTTGAAATACTGACAGTATCATGCTGTTTTGAAATACCGAGCTCTGCCATATTTCAGGGCACTGCACTTGCAAGGTTGAGATGACAATGGCATGCTATGCTGTATTATATTAAACTGTACACATTGTACGTATTGTGAAAAGAATCATGCTACTCATTTCCCACATTGAATAATTTGCTTTTCAGAAAAGCAGAGTATATAACCTCTAACCTTGTAACAGAACTCACAGATGTAAGACATGATCAGTTATCAGTGACAGCTTTCAGCACAACCTTCACAGCAATCAATTTTGAATGCAGAATTAAGAGATGTGAAGATTAAGAGATGCAAGTGATGCTGTCATCACCGCTTGGTTAGATTAAAAAAAAAAAAAAAATGGCAGAAAAAGAGACTCAGAAAACAAAATGCATTTTGATCAATAATTAGAAAATGACTTATGATTAGATGACAATGATTTTTTTTAATCATGTTCAGAATTACATCGTGAATTCATTGTTGATAGCAATACGGTGAAAGCACACATAACACGTATCACAATCAAATCTGTCAAGTGCACAAGGTGTACAGTGAGCAGAATCTCTCCTCAAGCCAACAGCACATCCACCGACCTTCAGTTTCTGCTTGCTCTGGAAGACCACATCACGGCCTGTGGTCAGCTCATCATTGGAATGATCAGGAGCAAAGAGCTTGTAGTTGCGGAGGTTAATGGCACGGGACAGCACATGAGCACAGGTGGATTTGCCACTTCCTGCTGGGCCTACCAGCACCACAGGGGAGTGAACTTCCAGGCCTGCATGGAGTTGCATGACCTGCCATGACATAACATACAGTCAGCATGATTCTTAAAGAAAACCACTGGCTTCTTCTTTTCTTCCTTAAAGGTAGGATATTTTTTTTAAAAAAAAACACAGAACACACATGCACATCCTTTACTGTAGTGTGAGCATAATAATTAATGCATAAAGCATATCATAATGCCAGGTGAGAAAAAAAAAGATTATAATCACAACTCTTTAGCAAATTTTCAGTTATGAAAAACATCTCAGAAACGCAATCATATCCCCATGCTTTTCAAAGTAGAATATTTTAAGTGTCTTTCCCGAGTTTGTAGAAATAAATGTTAATGAGGTCTGATGGCTTTTCATTTTGTTTGCCAACAATTGTATCATCACACATCTCCAGCAACATAAACAGTTCATCTGAAACAGTATGAACATTACCTAACCAACTAGAAAGACACTGGGTGAGCACACTGACCTCCTCCAAGGACTAAACAGAAATATTCGTATACGAACATACACAGAGACACACAGACTACAGCAACTGATGCCAGCTTAAACTAATGTAAGCCATTTTACATCACTGGTTATGTTATATCCATAGAAACTTTGTTATATAAAAGATTGATAATACACTAATGTAAGCCATTTTACATCACTGGTTATGTTATATCCATAGAAACTTTGTTATATAAAAGACTGATAATACACTAATGTAAGCCATTTTACATCACTGGTTATGTTATATCCATAGAAACTTTGTTATATAAAAGACTGATAATACACTAATGTAAGCCATTTTACATCACTGGTTATGTTATATCCATAGAAACTTTGTTACATAAAAGACTGATAATACACTAATGTAAGCCATTTTACATCACTGGTTATGTTATAACCATAGAAACTTTGTTACATAGAAGACTGATAATACACTAATGTAAGCCATTTTACATCACTGGTTATGTTATAACCATAGAAACTTTGTTATATAGAAGTCTGATAATACACTAATGTAAGCCATTTTACATCACTGGTTATGTTATATCCATAGAAACTTTGTTATATAAAAGACTGATAATACACGATGAAAGGAAGCGATCCAGGATCTTCTGTTTAATTCTGATCTGTATCACGGTTCTGCCCCAATGCGTTTGTCCTTAGACGGCACTTCGTATTTTGATGAAGTTTGGTCAAATAGATTAAGCAGTTTTTATGTAATCCTGCTGACAGACAAACCAACCAACAGACACAGGCAGAAAAACAGAACCTTCATGGAAAAGGTAAAAAGTATATACACTACTCACTGAATGCTATGACCACTGACCTTATTCACGAGCTGTTCATTAGCCATGAGCCTGTCCTCTTTCATGACCTCCCGGATGATCTCCTCAATGGGCTCCTCCTTCTCTTCCTTCTCCATCTGCAGCAGAGCCATGGTGGAGCGGGGGAGATGTCTCGCAGCAGTGACACAAACTCACTGTCATCCTCCTGGCGCACCCGAGAGCTCAGGAACTGTCTCAGAGCCCCACACCAGGCAGTACTCTTCCCCTGTCTGTCGGTCTGTCTCTGCCTTGGAATGCTTCCACTCCAGCTTGCCAGAGTCTGAAGGGGAAAACAACAGAAGACTCAAAGCAAATCACGATTTGTGTGCTGTCGTCTTTTCATTAGAAAAAAAAAAAAATGACAATCCATCAGCATGGTTTTGCCATTCATATAAGAAAGATGCATATGGAATATCTGCCCTGCAGACCTAAATATCCAGTGACCCAAATAGCTGCTACAGCAGAATGTGTTGCTGTGACCCGAGTATTTGCCATAGTTATCCAAATAACTGTTAAAAGTGACCTGAGAATTTGCCATTGTGATCCAAATAACTGTTAAAAGTGACCTGAATATTTGCCATAGTTATCCAAATAACTGTTAAAAGTGACCTGAATATTTGCCATAGTTATCCAAATAACTGTTAAAAGTGACCTGAGAATCTGCCATTGTGATCCAAATAACTGTTAAAAGTGACCTCAGTATCTGCCATAGTGATCCAAATAATTGTTAAAAGTGACCTAAGTATTTGCCACTGTAATCCAAATAATATGTAAAAGTGACCTGAGTTTTTGCTTTAGTGACCCACATTTCTGCACAAATGTCCCAAACTTCTGTCCAAGTAACCCAAAATCTAAGATGGCAATTTAATTATCTGCTCTAATCACACAAGTCTCTGCACTTGTGAGCCAGACAGCTTTTCTATTTACCTTGAGCTTCATCATAACAAGTTAGACTTGTTAAATGCTACAGCTGTTTCTTGATAAATCAAATATCATCAAGTTATATGCACAAAGAATTGGGCTAAAAAGATGCCACAGTAAATTCTGTCACTGAGATGTCAAGAAACTAGATCTGCGTACTTATCTGCTTCACCACAGCCACTCACAGTGCCTGACAATTAAAACACACACACAGTTTTTGCACCTTGGTTATGTGGAACTGAGGTAAAAAACGGTTATTCATTTAAAGACATTTTGACATTCTGTCCCATTACTATTAATTCAAAAATCAGTCCAAAATGGTAAAAAAAAAATGGCTGCCAAAACAAGTGAAAGGTCACCCCTTTCATGGGCCTGGTCTTGGGTCAAGGTCACTCGGACGTGCGTGCACACGCGTGTGCACACACACACACACACACACACACACACACACACACACACAGTCTGATGTCTGATTTTTTTTTTTTCCCCGCGTACGCAGGCTGATACTCCTGCGGAAACTTCCTGTACAGACAGGCAAGGATTATTCCCATCTGCCCAACAAGGGAGTGGAATTTTGTATGTATGACTATATTTTTATCCTGCCATTAAGGCAGCCATACTCCAACTTCAGGGAAATGCTTAATGGGCATGAAGTGTACTATAATTAAATTACCGGTGGGGTGTGTCCGGCACACGATGAAGGAACTCTTCATCCTGAAGTTTTGTGGAGGCAGCATCACCATCCTCCTCATGTCCTGCAGTGGTACCTGGTACACCCCTCCACGGGGCAGCTGTCACACACAATTACCCTCATTACCAGCATCATTATCACTACATGTTCTTCTCTTCACTTCTCTAACATCATGGTATACAGCTGACCCACCTTATCTCATTTTGTTTACAGCCCAGCCAGCCACAAAGGCCATTTCAAGGGTGAAAATACAACAAGTAAGAACTATACACACATTTTAAAACCCAAGGTTAAAATCATAATCATCATTAGCAGCAGCGTCATCAACATCACCACATTCCTGACATTCACAGTGATACACATCCCATACAGATGCTGTGACTCAGAGTAACTATCACCATCAGCCTCACAGCCAATACTAGCACTCTCTTCACTTCCTGCTCCTTCATACCGTATGTGACAATCATACAGGTCAAGACTGTCATAATCACAATCATTGTCACTGTCATCATCGCGGTCATCTCCAATGATATGTGACAATCCCCTTTAGCTGACTACTGCAACCTACAGTTACTTTGTGTCACCACCTTTGTCATTCATACCATTATCTTAGCTTTAGCAATATTAACGACATGAAGGAAGTTTTGTTGATTCAGCACTACCACCATAGTTTCTCTGTCTTTTGCTGTCAGATTTTACATACATTTTGGCATTCAGCTGCATCTAAAGCTTGTTCCTCATGCTTAATTTGAACGCTGAAGTTCAAAAACTCACAAATGAAATGGCAGAAGGATGAAGTTAATAGGAGCCAACTGTGTGAGAGTACCTGTGATTCCAGAAGACTGAAGAACAGTGTCAGTTTCTGGGCCCACAGCACATGCTTTGGAAGGCAAAGGTTTGCAGAAACACAGACAGGATCTGACGGGTGTCTGGTTTGATCAGTGCACATGGCCGCATCAACACCTGTGAAAGGAAAACAAGGCATAATTCATAAATTAATATAGTTTTTCAACCAGTTCTTTCTGTATAAAAATATTAAGAAGAAGAGTTTTTATTTGACCATTATATACATCAATATACACCAATGCTGCTTTCTATGTTGAGAGTTCATTGCCAATATCCTGATAGAGCTGAACTATATCTGAAGTGACTATTTACATTCATTTTTTGGTCAGATACAGTGACGGAGTGGCATCACGTCTGAGAAGAGTATATATACCCACCCTGAAGTTGTCAGGTATGCTGACGGGATTGGCGCCAGACCTGCCCATGGTCATGAAGCAGCCAAAGTTGGCACTGGCAGTGATCAGTTTGCCGCTGAACATGATGTTGCCCAGGATGCGGTGCTGGTACATGGGCTCTGCTGTCAGCTTGCTGTAGTCAGGAGCATTGCGTCGACGGCTGGACTTGACGTGCTCTGCCACATGGAAACAGGGACAGTTGTCACAGACATCACAACAGGGACAGTAACTGTCAGCAGACAAGCATACCTGGCAAGGTCTGGCACTTCACCGACCACAGTCTGGTCTTGGCTTAAAACTTGATCGGCATTTGCACCAGCCAGTATAGACCCTAC
This sequence comes from Conus betulinus, assembly GCA_016801955.1. Lineage (NCBI taxonomy): Eukaryota > Metazoa > Mollusca > Gastropoda > Neogastropoda > Conidae > Conus > Conus betulinus. The sequence continues at coordinate 72,703 of JADBJO010005094.1, read as the reverse complement.
ATGGAACTGTTGTATAATACTTTGTGGGGTCTGTCTCTTCAGCCTTGTCAGTTTCTATCGTGGCAGTCTTCGTTCTTCTGAAGTGGAGGTCAGTCCTCTGAAGATGGACTGTGCCTGCCTTCATGGCCAGGTGATAAAAAAGATGCTTTTCCCCAATGTATTCAAATTAGATTTTTCTGATGCTTCCTGATTACTTTTATGTCGCAAATTAAGTGGCCTTTATGTTCTGCTCTTTTGATCAACCTCAGCTTTGATTACATCTCCATGTCTATACCTGTGGTGAGTTCATGTCAAAATCATCTGTATCAGCGAGTTCATTGGGAATGTTGTGGGTGGATGTGGGGGGAGTGTCCAGAATGACGCTATGGCAATAATGGCACTCAAGGAGCACAGAAATTTCCCTAAAAAAAAGCCCAAACAGCACTTGGTCAAAGTGCTGGCCAGCAACAGGCCTTAGAAGATCAATTCTCCTCTGAAAATTTGCAGACCACTGCCTAAGGGTCCCAGTTCTAAGATTTGCAGTGCTGACGTCAAGTTACAGCCAGTGGTTGTCATGGGAATACAGCCAGCCACTGCAGATCACATAACTCTGAAGTGACCATAGATCATCCTCCATCTCATCAACAGGATTGGTGCAAACAATGTCTTCATCCTCAAAACTGGGAACGAAAGAAGGGCAAGCAATCGAGAGCGCAGCAGATGAAGGCAATATTTATCACATAAAAACGTGTCTCTGTCCAGCTGGAAGAGTGCTTGAATTAGTAGTGAGCATGGCTGTAGTTTCAACTCTTTTGTGTTTTAAGAGAAGAAAGAGGAGGTTCAAACTGCAAGTTTTGTTTTTCTCTTTTGTCCGTGATTTATCATAGTACAATGAAAAGTTGACTAACACTAAAGAAAGGACCTGAAAATGAACTCACCATGGAACATGGCTGTAACACTCCAACAACAGGAAGATTATTTCATGCCATGAGAAAGGTTTACAGTTTATCTTTCTGGCTAACTCCTTTCTGGATAACTCCATCTAAACTGGACTTGTGCTTAATGTATTCAGGTAAAAGGCATAGAAAACAGACAAACAAAAACCTCTCACTCTGCGAAATGCACTCCTGGCATTTATTTGTGAGCTGGAAAATATCAAGACAGAAACCAGCCTGAGTGGTGTCATGGTTACTTCAGATTCATCAGAGGATGGTAGGATGTGGCAGCCCTTTCAATCAACAACACTCACTCATATCATCACACTGGAAAATATTTCAACACCAGACAGCTCCTAGCAAAGGCTAAGTATTACAGACATCAAGGGAAAAACTCAACACCATGTTTGATATACTGGTTCTGACCCAAGGATTGAACACTTTGATGGGAGAGACTGCAAAGAAAATTCAGCTTTCCATGTGTTATATATAATTCCTGGTATGTGAAGAACAGCATCAAGCTTGGTCCTGGCAAAACTTCAGAAAGCAGTTTCCAGATAGTGAAACCAGTACCACACTTTTGGAGACAACATTTATCTGTTATGGATTTCTGCACCAAATTCAAGGTTTGGGTGATACCTCTAAATAAAACAACAATCTGACAATTCTGGAGATTTGGCAGCCATGGAACACACCTTGTTTGTCAGTTTTGCAAATTTCCTTACCAGCACTACCCTTGTCTCACAAGTTTATGGCAGCAAGCTGACTTTAAAACAACCTATTAGGCAACTTTGCTGTGGAGGAAAAGTACACAACCCTTGTGTCTTCTATTATTACAAAAAATGGAACTACTAAAAAGGAAAACAAATGTATAAACACAAAAAAGAATTAACATAGGCAAAAGCATGCAAATACACATTAAACTCTTCAGTAACAATTTATGATGCTCAATTAATTCTCTCATCTGAAAAAAAAAAAAAAGAATCATCACACCAAGCTGACTTTGAAGTTTGTCTCTCAAACTGGTCCACAATAAAGGCAATTAACTGTGATAAGTGTGAAAATGACTTGGACTCATGTTTCATCTAATCTTTTCCCACAGGTACCCCCACCACATGCCCTGTGCTGACCATGACCATTATTACACAGAATAAGCCACAGGACTTCAAAGTGACCAAAATCAAAGAATAGTTAAGAAAATAATTCAATGACCAAAAGGCATTCTAACCAATCCTCACTGTGTTGACTGCATTGTTTCAAGGAACTGATTTTTACAGCAATTTTGTCCAATTCAAATCTGAAAAAGATCTTGAATCAAAGTGTCGCACACGTAAGTACATGACAGCCACACCGCTGTCTGAAAGGGTGCAACTGGTCTAAACGAATTTATTCAAGAAGTACACACAAAAAAAAGCAACAACATATAAGATGAGTACAACAAGCAAAATGCTTATACAAAGGGTGCAATTGTCTGGTCTCCATGACTTCCAAAAGAACTAATGTTTGTTCATACTCATATACCAGCTGGTTCTTTTGGAGACATTCCAAGATCAGTGAATCAAATGTTGTGACACCAGACAAAACTGGTGGTGTCAAATACAAATGAACAAAACTTAACTGGACTCAGTCCTTTGAATGAGACTATAAACCAAGGTTCAATGTGTGAACGCACGCATAATATCTTGCACACACAAAATCCCATCACCAACTTTCGGAAGAGAAGGCCAGTTTGGCTGTTGGTATGGACGACACGTTACACATAGCATGCACCCTGCATGAGAAATGCAAAGAATGAAGTAAGTAAGGAAATGGAGTGAACGATACTGACTGAATGACATGGGAAACGACTGAATGAAGCTCCAGCTGGCAGCTTGTCAGTCGGCACTACCCAGGTCGACAGCCCATTGTGTAAATGAGTGTGAACTGTAAAGTGCTTACAGCTTGGTCTCTAGCCGAGGATAGGCACTATATAAGTATTCATAATGATAATAATAATAATAAGTGACTAGTACGACCAGTAAACAGAAATCTGTTGTGAAAATTAAAAGACACTTTTTCCCCACATAAGAAATGCATGACAAGTCTTGAGAAGTCTCTCTGAACTGACCATAGAACAGAGGAGGAGGTCTGTTGTTTTTGTAGAGGTCTGACTCCTTGATTTCCACCTCCCTTTCAATGGAATGCCGTCGCTGGTCGCGTTCAGCCACCCAGGTGTCCTCAAAGTATCACACCAAACCTTTTCTAAAATAAAAGAATAAGTAAATGACACACACCGCCCATACTTATGGCCACGTACTAGACTGTTTAAACCCTTTTTTTTCATTTCAACCTAACCATCTAATCAGAGTTTAGCAAATTATCCCGGTCAGTAGGTAATAAGTAAGTGCTTCTGTGCCCCAAACAGCAGATGTTTTGTGTATCAATCTTAGAAACTTTTTGTGACAAAATATCATTACATGACAGAAGACATCTTTTGATAATGATAACAATGTTTTGTACAATCATTTTGACTAATCAATATGAACTGAAAAATCAACACATGAACCACACTGACCATCACAAGCTCTGATTTTTTGGTCAGTCCTTAGGTTGCACAGAATGTCCAGTGCACACAATGTTTGTACAAGGATCCTAACTCTTAAGAAGATCAATCTGTGTGATGAAAGTGTCAAATTAGGCAGCACACGATCTGTCTGTCTCTCTCTCTCTCACACACACACACACACACACACACAAACAAACAACACACACACACACACACACACACACACACACACACACACTTGACCTAGTCAGGCAGATTCACTCAACTTTTTCTGTTCCTGATCTGTTGAAGCAAAATTTCAATTCAAATCTCAAGACTTCTAATCTGTTGACTACTTGACCTACTTAGTATAGGGTTTGCACTGAGGAACGCAAAACTACTTGAATTCTGTGGGGGCATCCGTCCTCTCCCCTCCCCACTTCCATCCACCACCCCCTTCTCATCCAAAAAAAAAAGTTCAAACTCTTTTTATAACTAAGCAATGGATGCAAATCTGAGTCTCAAGTGGTGTATCAAAAACTTTTCAGTCCAACCAGGACCATTTTGTTCATGCAGCTATTGACAGTTCCTTTCACTTTTGCAGTATCTTGCCAATGTATGACATCAGACAGGGCTATTATTTTGTCTTAACATATACAAAATGGTGACTGCTTTCTTTGCTGAGAAGTTTACAGGAGATTTTGTTTCATCAATGTCACTCGGTACCATACCAAAATAACAACCAGCACTCCATGGTTCCACTCTTCTTCATTTTTCTTTCTCCCCTAGGGTTGATTTTTTTTTTTTTTTTCATGGATTTTCATTTTTACGTTTTAGTGAAATTTGTGAAATCACAAAGATGTGGAAGCACTGTCAGTGATCACGGTTGACTGCTGACCTCTTGAGCTACCTCCCTGATTTTGAATAATAAAGAGTAGGAAAAGTGTGATGGAAGTCAAAATAAGCATACACATGGCCAAATAGCTTCAAGCATGAAGGCTGGGATCACACTCATGCTGTGTCCACATTATGCATGCATTTAACTGCATGCATTCCTTCCCAAAAGTGCAGATATCTGTACTTCTCTGACCTATCAATGCTCAAGAAATAAAAAGGCTATGCAGAGTACAGTCCAGTCATGCAGTTTCTCAAACCAAAGTGGACCTCGATAACGTTATCGTTATAAGATGAATGCTCGCAGGTTATTATCCAATCAAGGAAAAATCCTCAAAGCCTATGACCTCTAAGCCTTAGACACTATTGGAAGGACTCCAGAGGAACTGTACAGCCTGACTCTATAACACCCCCTCAAAAAAAAAAAAAAAGAAAAAGAATGTAGTCAGTTGAATTTAGGACAATCCTGCACATTTTCAAGACACCCAATTCTGAACACAGACACTACTTCACACTGTAACCATAACCTAACAAGAGTGCAAGATTTCTAAAAACTATTCTCTCACATCAGCTGACACTGATCTCTCCCTGCAGACTGCAGAGACAGAGTTACCCATGCTGATGGTGACCGCACATACTAGAGGAAACCCAGCAGCAGACCACTAAATGGCTGGTATGTGTATATGTAAGTTCACTGTGAACCTTTTACAGCTTTGTTACAAACATGAAAACGAAATATACTTCTTAAAATTTTTGTTACGATATTATTCATAAGCTCTTTTGTGCTTTAAAATATCCTGACACTGAATTAAATATAATCTGTATTAGACTTGAAAAATGTGCACATCAGTTTTAATTTCAGATAAAAAGGATGAAGTTTTGTTGTTATAGTTTTTTTTTTTTTTTTTCCCCCAGAAAGTGGAAATAACTGATGTTCTCCATAAGATGTAGCACTGATTTACAAATAACTCATGACTGACATGCTGAATCATACAGCTGCACATAGGCTAGCTCATCACTGTTTACTTATCTGCAAGTCTAATAATATGAAAATTGTCTATATCACCTTGTTGAATTAAATATAATAGACTGTAAAGATGTCAACCATAGTACATCACAGAGACAAAAATATAAAATCTATGATAGCCAAAGAATGAGTTTTCTTTCATGTCACCTACATTAAATGCATGTGGGGTAGAGATATCAACAATACTACTTCACAAGAACGGGGAAAAAAAAAAAAGAATCTATGAAGGCATAAGAATGGTGTTTGTTTTTTCTGTCACCTACATTAAATCCATGTGGCACAGTGCGCTGCCTCTCCATCACAGGGGATTCTTGAGAGTCTGTGGACTTCCTGGGCAAGGGGTGCAAGGTGGTCAGGGAGTTGCGGCGTATCACTTGGTCACCTGTCCCTGTCTTCTACTCACACACACGCGTGCACGCACAGACAGACATAACATACACATAAAGACGTATGCACACATGTACATGCATGCACACAGATGCATGCACAAGTGCATGGCGCGCGCGCACACACACAGACACACACAAAACACACATATGCACACACACATATGCGCATGCAAGCACACACATACCCACACACATGCATGCACATGCAAGTACACACACACACACACACACACACACACCAGAAATGAGTGTTCTCCACTGCACAGCGTAAGATGGGTGATTTTCCAGAAATGTCTTTTGCAGTATCAAGCCCCAATATCACATCCCTTTATTTCTATTTCAAACAAGAGTACATTTTGATAATGGTACTGGCATTTGAATTTTCAAATATTATCCAAATATTAAACACATGAAGAAAACTTAGTGCATCCCAAAAGCAAAAAAAAATTTTTTTTTTTTTTGAAAATGAAATGTCATTCTTTCATCACAGACTTAACAAACAAAATTTACATAAATGCATATACAAACAAGTACATTTTACCTCAAACTTTTGTTTTTCTTTCGAAATGTGAGCAGGAAAAAACAAATGAAATGGAAGAGAAAGAGGAAAAGGGACAGACAGGGAAGAGGCTGACAGGTTGAAAGACTGAAAGATCGGGAGACAGAGACAGAGAGAAAGAGAGAGAGAGAGAGAGAGAAGACAGAAAGAAAAACTAAGGACATAGTGACAGAGTGGGAGAAGAAGAGACGGCCATACAAACGGTTTGGCACTCATAATGAATATGAGTTTACTTAAATTCATTCTTATCTCAAAGATTATTGATAATAAACACTGTGTTGCTTGTTAAGCAAAGCATCATGACTCCAATGCCAGGTGTCTTACATTTCGACACTGGGATTCTCTTTCATGCACTCGTGATGCTGCAACTTACTGACCATAACTGATATTACTTGCAGCAGATACGGCCTGCAGACACAACATGTTGATAAATATCACAGCATCACACACCAACATTCTTTGTTATTAAACGAAAGGAAATATGCTCACCAAATTATTCAAAACCAACACATGTTCAGATAACGCCATAAACTGAATTCAACACAGTATGAAAAATAGAGGTGAAAAGAACAAGGAAAGAGAACACAATCTGAATTTTCAATACAAACAAAACAAAAATCAGTGTTACAAAGGTGGTCCTTGAACAAAATGGGTAAAAGAAGATAGGTGTGAAAGTTGAGTGAGGAGGTATGATGCAAGCTGGCCCCAGCAAGAAACAGCACCACAAAAAAAGGGGAAATGCAGCCTTACACAATGATTGTAACAAAGGATTCTTTGGGTTCTGTCAGCCTCTTTATTAGCAGTCAGAACCAGGCGTGTGAAAAGCAGGGCAAGAAAAACTGAAGGGATGGGTAAAAAAAAAAAGAAGCAGATAGTATACAGAAAAAACAACCAGCATAGGTCTAACTGCTGTGCACTTACAAGTATGTGTGCAAACTATGCAAAGACAAAATTCCTGATTATGTTTTCATGCTTTGGGAAGGATACTGACATATTAGAACAATGTCTGTACATGTAACAAAAGACTAACACACAGTAACACAAACCTTGCTCAACTACTTTCATCTGTTCCTCTAAAGTGTAAAGGATTAAAGTCCCATAGCATAATGACCGTAGGGAGGATGAACTATCAGAGGTTAGCCATATCTCAGCAAGCAGAGATCAGTCCTCTCATTCCATTTCTTGAACATTCCCTGAACTGAATCAAGTATCTGATCACCTCTGGATGGACACAGAGTCCAGTCATGAAAACCTGACCCAGCGTCGATTTAAACTCATGACTCTGCTCCTCAGCCGAACTACTTGACTGATGGTTCTGCTTTCACTTCAACCATGTTTAAATCTTATCCTTGTGTTCCTTGTTTAATTCTCATAACCAGCAGGTCACGGAAGTGCCGCAGACACATGAACAATGATATTCCTGCTGTCTTCAGTGTTCATTTCAGCATGCAGTGGGCTATGTTTGATGGTGCCCATTCCATGATGTGCAAATCAGATCCTCTGCATGCATATACATGCACAGAGGAACACACCCAGTAACAATACTGCACGTGTGTGGACCTGTTGGATCAGACAACACACTCCACACTTCACCCACCTTGTCACCTAGATTGAAAAGCAAGTGTCCAAACCACTCACCTACCTGCCATCTTATTGATACATGTGTATAAAACCACCACCAGTACCTGGAATTCTGAGCGAGATGATGGCTAAAGTGATGATCATCAGCGTATGTATATATTGCTATCTAATCTGAACAAAAGTGTGTAACCATATGTCTGGATGCATATACATACTTTCAAAGGTACCCAAACAGCTAAAGACACACATATGCATACTTGCTTCGAAAAAATATGCACACAATGATGCATTCATCAACACTCACTGGCATTTGCGACACTATGAATGTATGAATGTATGTGTACACCACAGACTGACCATGGTATAACATTGTAAAATAGAAAAGAACAAAATCCTAGCAATTACACTTGAAAAAAAAAAAATAACACAGTGCAGCTTTAGCAAATGAAACAATATCTGAAGCAATATAAGACACAAACACAAAGAGAAAAGGCAACAGACAAATCAGGTTGAAAAAAAAAAAAAAAAAAAAAGAAGAAAGAAAAAGAAAAAGAAAACAAAATCAAAAACAAAACAAACAAAAAACAGAGACAACACCAAGCAAATAGTGAAAGGAAAAAAAAACAAAACAGAAAACTGAAATGCAAACAAAAGAAAAGCACTCAGGCACACAGGAAAATAATGTAAAGTGGAGAAAAATAGACAGACAGATATGGCTGAAACAGACAGAGTCCGCAGAAGAATAAGAGTTCTTGCTGTGCATATTACTAGCGGCTCACATTTTCTCTTCTGTTTTATTACTTTTGTTTTCAGTAGCTGATGCAAGACATGACACTCCTAAAAAAAAAAAGTCAAAATCTTCTACAACCTCTATTTTTTGTTTGTTTGTTTCCTTGTTTTTTCTCAATAAATTGGGTGGTTTTATACCATTTTGGGTGTTTGATTTGATTCATGTTGTAAAAAAAATGAATGCTGTAATAATTTTGAAGTAGGATAAGATTTCTTGCGACAAGACCACAACACGAAAAATGGATTTCATGACAGTAATATCAGTTGGATGTTGACTCAAACTTATGAGGTCAAAAGTCCAGTCAACCACAAAAGGAAATATGTGATTTCTTTGAAATTCTATGAATTAAAGGACAGGATATAAGCAGGACTATTGAAATGACAGAAACTACACATTCACAACAGTCACATACAAACCAGCAGAAAATATCTGCCACATACCATAGACAAGATCTGCACAAAAAATGTGAATTAGATACAAATGTTAGTCTGCATTAGAAATTATGTTCACCTTGCATTTATGATCATTGCAATCTGAATAAGAAATCAAAGTAATGTATAATGTCAGCCTTTGATGAAAATTGATACACAGTATCAACTTACGTTGAACATTGATTTTTGGTTAGCAGATTAACTTGGTGACTTTTTTCACATGAATCAAGGCTTTCAATTGAAACAGCAAATGGTATCACGTTCACAAATAAAATAATAACAGTTGTTAATGATTACATGTTTATAATATGGTGATCATTCAATCAGGTTAAACAGAATTCAAAACTATACCAGTTACAAGCGGATGTATTTAGCTGCTTTATATGAATTGATAGAAAGGATATATAGTAAACAAATATTTTAATGTAAGTCCAATATTTTCAATAAATCTGACTTGCAACAATGTATGGCTGCCAATAGCACAGATTTTGTAATTTCAGATACAGGAGAAAGAAAAAGAACAATCCATCCTATAAAAAAAAAAAAACATGATTTGCAGCACCAAGTGAATGCCCAGAAGTAGGGATAAATTAATGCAGGGCTTTATTAAAGAAATTGTCAATAGTTTTCCAGATCTAATCAAAACTCTCTGTGCACACCACACAATAAGTAATCAGTTGTTAAACATGCTCCATCATGTTAATTATTATACATCAGTAAAAAGATTTTAGTTCAGGTTAGAAATACACTCCATCCTTCTATTGTAATCGTTCATCGCCAAGGTTAACAGTGAACAAAAGGATACTGTATGCTCTGTTTGAAACAGTCACAAGGAACAAGTAAGCATTATTTTCTGATAAGATGAGAGTGTTACATGGGTTTGGATTAACACGAATACATACATCTCTGACAAATATTATTTGTTAGAAAGATACGAGCAATTCTACATTTATCATTAGCTGTTTAGAAGAAAAATAAAGTCCACCCATATCATCAGTTGTAAATAAATTAATGACTAAAGTGTCAGCAAAATCTCTATTCTCATCACATAGAGACCCAAACCAATCAAAAAACTCTTTAAAAAAAATAAAGGAAAAAACATACAAATACACAAAGGGAGAAACTATCCCTGTTAAAAAAAAAAAAAAGTCTGGCACAGAGCAAAGAGAGGGTTAAAGACTTGGAGATCACCTTGTCAAATTTGGGCTGACATATCTGACTGGAGACGTCCAGGGCACGCAGGGCTGTGTGGAGGTAGTCCAGCTGCTGGGGGCTGCCACTGACATCAGACCTGCGGTGATGCAACCGCCATTCAGATCATAGTCCATTCCTACTGTTTCTTGCATTGTACCCAGCATCCACACTTCAAGTATTGTCCATATTGGGTTATATGTATACCTCTTGTATTGCCACCTACTGATTTTAACATCGTGCACTCAGAAAGTACCCTTTGTTGTGATCAATGCTGTGAACTGCTCATCTATTTACACTTTGGTCTTTGACCTTTGGTGTAAGGGCACTGAACTAGCCTACATTTGCAGGTGGTCAGTGTCATCAAAAAGCATCCAGCATCCCGACTGGAATGCCCATCATGTACTGCAGCATCATGGGCTGTGTTGCATTCGGAGCAGTGCTGTGAACATGCACCGTCCCAGCATCTGTCAAATTAACATGAACTGCATTGTGATATGCTGTGGTCAGTTGTGTTGTATGGCACATTGTAAGCTGTACTGATCTGATGTACCACATTTTTGCATGGTGCTGCATTGTATTGCATTGTTGCTGTAATCTGTTGTATTGTACTATACACTACAGCATATATTGTGCATTGTGCTGTGTGTTTCTCCATCCCAGCATTGCATTGTTTTGTACAGCACGCTATCATTGTATGCATGTTCATTGCATTGTTGCACTAAAGTGGATTTCTGTATTGTATTGCATGTTCTGTATTGTTGTTGTATTGCATTGTGCTGCATTGTATTGCATTGTGCTGCATTGTATTGCATTGTTCTGTATTGTATTGCACTGTATTGTATTGTTGCACTTCTGTGTTGTATTGCATTGTGCTGTGTTTGTTCCACCCATTGTGCTGTGTTGCATTGTGTAATATTGTGCATGTGTGTGTTGTATTGCATTGTGCTGTATTGTTGTATTGTGCTGCATTGTGCTGTGTGTATTGTGTGCTGTTTTGCATTGCTGCATTGTTGCATTGTGCTGTATTGTATTGTGCTGTGTATTGCATTGTGCTGTGTATTGTATTGCATGTGCTGTGTTGTATTGCATTGTGCACTGCATTGCTGTGTTGTATCGCGTTGTGCTGTGTTGTATCACATTGTGCTGTGTGTGTGTATCACATTGTGTGTGTGTCGTCTGGCATTGTGCTGTATATATTGTATTGTGCTGTGTTATATTCCATTGTGCTGTATTGTCTGGCATTGTGCTTCCTTGTATTGCATTGTGCTATATTATATTACATTGTGCCATATCATATTGCTTTGTGCAGTGTTATATTGCATTGTGCTGTATTGTATTGCATTGTGCTGTGTTGTATTGCATTGTGCTGTGTTGTATTGCATTGTGCTTGCATTGTGCTGTGTTGTATTGCACTGTGCTGTGTTGTATGGCATTGTGCTGTGTTGTATTTCATTGTGCTGTGTTGCATTGTTGTGCTGTGTTGTATTGCATTGTGCTGTTATATTGCATTGTGCTGTATTGTATTACATTGTGCTGTGTTGTGATTGCATCGTGCTGTTATATTGCATTGCACTGTGTTGTATTGCATTGCACTGTTTTTATTGCATTGTGCATTGTCCTGTCCTGTGTTGCATTGTGCTGCATTGTATTGCATTGCGTGTTGTATTGCATATCACATGTTTCAGCACTGCATTCCATTATCATGTATTGTGCTGAATCGTAGCCTACTGCATTATAATACACGGTAGTGTTCTGTATATTTCATACTGCTGTACTTTTGAGTTGTTGTATTAAGCTGTGTTGCAAAACATTCTGCTAAGTTGTGTCATGATAATTTTCATTTTCCTTTTTTTCTTCTGTTTTTTTTTAATATGATTCTGATTGTTCTGCTCCCCCTATCCTCTTCCAAAGAGAGAAGTGTCTGCCATAAACAGCAATTTATTTTTCGTAGGTAAATAATAGTATCCAAGGTGGAGATTTTGTCTGTTTGTTGGTTGGTTTGTGTTTTTGTTTTTTTTTTTGTTTGTTCTTTGCTGCTGTCAGTACTTCATTTAACACAAGTGAGGTACATACATGCTCTACACTGATCAACTCAAAGACTGTTAAAACGGCCACAGTGAAGGGACAGTGGAGAAAGAACACAAAAAAAACAGAACTTAAACTGTTCCACATTTAATGCTTCAATCACAAATAGACTGATAGACTGAAAGAAAAACAGAGAAAGGATGAAAAAGAGAGGGAGAGAGAGAGAGAGAGAGAGAGAGAGAGAGAGAGAGAGAGAGAGAGAGAGAGAAAGAGGGACACTTTGACACTGATTTTTTATTGTCATTACCAAAGAGGTCTTTTGACAAGGGGGGAGGGGGTAACAGAACAATAACACTTCCCTCTTTCTTTTCTTGCAAATAAACATGGTCAAGTAGATTACGACATCTTTTTACGTATTTTTCAGATCTCTCATGCAGAGATTATGTACACTTTTTTCATATTTGTATCTGTTGATATGCGTTTCTGTGTAAACAGACTGTGGGAAGCAGTGCGTCAATGTACTCAATGAGGATTATTGTTATATAAGCTGTGATTTATGGAAGAACTGGGGCTTCATTCTTGTTTTCCATTGTGTTAACCTCCTGTGTTCTATGCTTTGTATACTGAAATGTTTTTTCAATCGTCATGGATAGTCTAACTATTGCGTCCTTAAATTGTCAAGTCTAGGTGACATACATAAACGTAGGGATATCTTTCACTATTTAAAACAGCAAAATCATTCAGTTTACTGTCTACAGGACACCCACTTTACCAAGAAACTTGAGAAATACGTAACTGCAGAGAATGGGGCTACAAATGCTTATTTGCTTCATATCGGTCAAAATCAAGAGGTGTAGCTGTATTATTTTCAAATAATTTTGAATTCAAAATAACAAATGTCCAACGAGATAAGGATGGTAACTTCATAATTGTAGCATTTAGTACATTTGAAAAACACTTTCTCTTGGTTAATGTGTATGGGCCAAATAAAGATGATCCACTATTCTACAGCACGCTTAAGGAAAACATAAGGAGTTATGATACCAATGATATTATTTGTGTGGGTGATTGGAACATCACAATGGATCCCCATCTTGACTGTTACAATTATGTACACGATAATAATCGGAAAGCAAGAGAAGAACTCATAAACATGACAGAAGATATCGGGTTGGCAGACATATGGAGGGAAGAGAATCCGGAATGTAGGAGATATACCTGGCGTAAACGAACTCCACTTAAGCAAAGTCGATTAGACTTCTTTTTACTATCTGAGTATCTTATTTCTTATTATGAAAATTCTGATATTGAACCAGTTATCGATCTGACCATTCGATGGTTACATTATGTTTGAAATTCGGTAAAAGTGACAAATCTAAAGGATTCTGGAAATTCAATGTATCTCTACTAAAGGATAAACAATATGTAGATGAAATTAATGAATTTATTGTAAATGATAAAAGAACACATAGCTGATCAATCAGCAATACAAGATGAATCAGTATTGTCTGAGTTAATACAATCTGGACTCAAATTTAAATTAAAAGACAAAGTCTTCCTAGATTTCCTTTTAATGAAAATAAGAGGTAAATCAATAGCTTACGCTACAATGAAAAAGAAAAAAAAAAAAACGTCAGAAAAAGAAATCGAATCACCACCAAAAATATAAAGAATCTTGAGAGGATAGAGAACAAAGGAGAAGCTGAAATAAGAATGATTGAAAAAAAAATCAAGAATTAAGAGCGATCAGGGATAAAAAAAATGGAAGGTGTACTGTTACGGTCAAAGGCGAGGTGGATCGCAGACGACGGTGAAAAAATCTCGAAATACTTTTGTAACCTGGAAAAAAGAAATTATATTAGTAAACAAATGACCAGACTATGACCAAAGATGATGAAATAAAAGAACAGAAAGATCTTTTAAAACGAAGTTAAAACTTTCTACGAAAACTTATACAAGAAAAAGGTAACTGAAAAATGCGAAATAAAAAAAACTTGTTAAAACAATTCCAAGTTATCTGAAGATGATAAACAAATGTTGGAAGGGGAAATCACTTTAGAAGAAGCAAGTATAGCTTTAAAGAATATGAACATGGCAAAAGCCCAGGTACAGATGGGTTTTGTGCTGAATTTTTTAAGTTCTTTTGGAAAATACTTGGGCCATTGGTGGTAAGATCTATCAATGAATCGTATAGAGACGGAGAATTTTCGGCGACACAGAAGGAGGGACTGATTATTTCTATACCAAAAGGTGATAAACCTAAAGATTTGTAAAAAAAAAAAAACTGCGTCCCATCTCCCTCCTAAATGTAGTTTACAAGATAGCTTCCTCGTGTATTTCCAAGAGAATCAGAAATGTTTTACCTTCTATTATTAGTGAAGACCAAACAGGTTTCATGGCTAACAGATATATGGGGGTGACAATATTAGGCTGATTTATGATTTTGATTAATTACCTAAATGCAAGAAATCTCCCTGGTCTGTTGCTATCTATAGATTTTGAAAAAGCCTTCGACTCCCTCGACTGGGATTTTATGTTCAATGTGCTAAGGGTTTTTGGTTTCGGTAACAGTATATGCCACTGGATAGAAACGTGCTATAAAGATATTAAATCAACAGTCACTGTAAATGGCCAGACTGCGCAATGGTTTAAAATAGAAAGGGGGTGTAGACAGGGAGACCCTATATCTCCTTACCTATTTATAATATGTGCAGAAATTCTAGCGATAATGATAAAGGAAGACAAGAACATAAAAGGTATAAAAATAAACGATATAGAACACAAAATAGTTCAGTTCGCTGATGACACTCAGCTAATAAACATTGGTGACAAAACTTCATTTGAACGATCTATGAATGTCCTTACCACATTTGGCAGAATTTCAGGCCTACTCTTGAATAATGAAAAAAAAAACGCGCAATCAATATGGCTTGGGTGTTATAAAAAACTCGAAAAAAAAAACTACTGTCCTCATCTGAAAATGATATGGAATCCTTCTAAATTCAAAATACTGGGTGTTTGGTTTCACTCAAGACTTAAAAGAATGTGTGAAACTTAAATTATAATGACAAATTTTTCGGAAGTTAAAACATTATTCAGAATTTGGTCTCAGAGAAGTATAACGCCAGTCGGAAGAGTTGCTGTTCTCAAGTCCCTTATTCTATCAAAACTTATACACCTCTGGATTTTGCTACCTAACCCTCCTGACCTTTTGATTCAAAAACTTCAAAAGATGTGTTTCAGCTTCGTTTGGAATGGCAAACAAGATAGAATAAGCAGGAAAAACAGCAGTGAAGACTGTAAAGCAAGGTGGTTTAAACATACCTGATATTAAAAAATACATTAATGCTTTGAAACTTCTGTGGATAAAGAAAAACTTAAAACCACAAGTCATAAATGGAAGAACATCGTTTTAAAATTATACCCCTTCAGTGATAGAATCGAAAATTATGGACCAGGGTACGGTTCTGGATACACAAGTGTTAATTCATTTTGGAAAGACACGTTTACAGCCTATCGGGAATTTGTCTTTGTGTGACACACCCGAGACATTAAATGAACTACTTGTTGAACCCGTATTTTACAATGACATGATAAAAGTAGGAAATGCGGTAATCAAGCAAAATAAGTTAGTCGAGAAAGGGATATTCGCAATAAAACACTTTTTGAAACCAAATGGACAATTTATGAACTTTAGAGAATTTAGCATTAATGTTGACTACACCATAGATTTTATCTCATACAATGGATGGATTTCTTCAATGAAACAATTCATAAGGAAAACGGGTATGAAAATAGATAATAACAGAGACATAAGTCATAACACACCGAAGGCTTTAAATACTATTATGAAGGAAAATAAAGGAGCCAAACAGTTCTATGAAATTTTCATTCAAGATGAGCGCAAGCAAATTGCTGCTACAAATGGCTAAACAAACTGAATTCTGAAATCCATTGGAATAAAGTATTTACTCATGTCCACAAAATCAAAGATATAAAATTAAAATGGCTACAAATTCGAATCATACACAGAATTATTGGTACAAATATTGTCTTAAATGCTATGGGCTTAACAAACACGACAAGTTGTACTTTTTTTGTAACGAAGAGAGAGAGATTCGGTCCAACACTTTTTATGGATGTGCAACCACGCTCAAAAACTTTTGGACAGAAGTTGAAAAGTTATTTAATGAAAAATGTCGAAACACAACTAATATCAAAATCACACGAGATATCGTTATTTTTGGAATAGATCAACGTGTGAAAAGAGAGAGTTTTTTTGATTTCATTATTATGCTAGCTAAACTTCATATATATAAGTGCAAAATCAAAACACAAAGACCAAATGCTTCAATTTTTTTTCAGTCAATTGAACAATAGATATAAAATCGAATTGTTTAATGCTAAAGTCAACAACAATCTAAACCATTTTCATGCTACATGGAACAACTACAGGCCAATGATTCTTCAAGAAAACACTTCCTTAAGCTCTTGATCTAATACACATTTTCATATGCCCAGTCTTCTTTCTTTCACAACCTCCCTCTGAAATGGAGAGAGTGAGGAAGGAGAGGAGAAACAGTAAGTTGTTAAATCTCGCAAAAGATGATGTCACTCTTTTTTTTTTTTTCACTTTTTTTCCCGTTGTCTAAACTTATGTACGCGTCTATGTTTATCTTGCTTGCTTGTTTGTTTGTTTGTGTTTTTTTTTTTCTTTAAAAAAAAAAAAACTTTTTTGAAATCGTATTATTTCCTTATGTCCTCACAGAGAGAGAGAGAGAGAGAGAGAGAGAGAGAGAGAGAGAGAGAGAGAGAGATCACACATGCAAAGGAGGAGGCGAACAACTTATTTTAAAAAAAAGGAGGAAAGAGGGAAGAAAGAAACGGCTAGTTATCAGACTAACAAATATGCAAAATGACTGAGTGACAATCATAAAGAGACCAAGAATGGTCAGACTACAAGGAGCGGCTAACAGAAGGGGGACTGACACATACATTAAGAAAAAGAGCCAAAAGAAGGAATGAAAAATAAAAGAAAGATGTGTGAAACTGAAGACAAATAAAAAAGGAAAAAAAGAGACTAAGCAGAATTAAACAGAAGCACTGACAGTGGAAGACAAATACTGAGACTGACCAAATGGGGCAATGCTCCTATCTTTGAAAAGAAGGGAGAAACAAAAGAGGAAAACTGAATGACAGAGAGAGACGAAGAAGAGAGACAGACAGACAGATACACAGACAGAGAGAGGGGAAGAGGGAAATCTCAAAATCCTAAATCACATCAGTCTTGGGCCATTTTATACTTGTTTGGAGGACAGCTGGGAACAGGGTGAAGAGCCCATGGGGGAGTAAGGGGAAGGTTGAGTAATGGGGGAGAGGAATGATGAGAGAGAGAGACAGTTGTCAGGCAGAAAGCAGACTGGTACATAAAAGAAAAAAATGCAATTACTGAGCTGCCAAATGGGAAGAACAAACAAACTACAAAACAGACACTACACATTTTGACCCCTTGGGTTTTCTTCAGACAGGACAAACAAAGTTCAAAACAATGGAAACAAAGGATGAACAGTTGCTTTTCTCTTTGATCTTGGTGCAAACTTAAGTGTGGCTAGAAGACTGAAATTATGGAATGGAAAGAGAAGAAGGAAGAGGCTGGAGGGAAGAGGGTACAGATTAATACGATAATAATAATAAAAAACAAAAGCCGCGGTCAAATGATGGTATTATAATCATCTGATAAAAATGAAATTTAAGTAATAGAGATAATGGTAACTATGGCATGGATGCAAAAACTGAAATTATGAAAATGGAAAGAGAAGGCAGAAGAGGTTGGAGGGGAGAAGATACACATTAAAATGATAACAATAATTAAAAAGAAAAAATAATGGTATTATAACAATAGTAAAAACGACACTACTTTTATATTAGAATTTCCTCCTGCAGTCTCCACACTTTAAAAGCGAATTAATAATTTGCTAATCAATGTCACCAAGTGTGCTTTGTGTATACAGCCAACATAACCTGCATCCCCTGCCCAACACCCCCAACCGCCTCTCACTCACTCTCTTTTTTTTTTTCAAAAGCAAAGTGAAGCAATACAGAGAAAGAAAACCTCAGCTAACAGCAGAAGGTTGAGGTGGGAGGGAGACCTACGTTAGCCAGGTGTCTGATGGTGTCCGTCTTGCCTGTCCCTGCTGGGCCAATAAGCGTGCTGCACTGGAAGCTCTTCAGGGACTGGGTAAGGGAGAGGGTGGTGCGCTCAGTCAGAGGGGTGATGACCAGGGAGGTGAAGGGCCCCATGTACTCATAGTCGTAGAAGAAGGTGCTGTTCAGCTGCTGCACGTAGCAAGGGCTGAACTGGTAGTCTGTGGACACTGTGGTCTTGGTGCGCGTCAAAACAGGCGCTCTTCTGCTCCAACACATACAATGCACACATCTTAAAACAACAGTCAATTATGTCAAATGAATACACAGACAACGTGAAGTGCATATGTGTAAAAAGATCAGACTAGATTTCAGAGCATGACAAGTGAAATATTCTTCAGGTTTCTGTGAAATCTTCTCAACTCACATTTCAAGTCTTTTTTTTTCATTGTCTGTTCAAAATAGGACTAAAACATATGGCAAACTTTTATCATTACAAAGACTGAAAACTCAAACAAGCATGAAGCACAAAACCAACAAGAGAATCTTTTTTTTTTAATTAACACATATGTTTTAAATATATCTATTGAAAAAAAAGCTTGTCTGAGGAAAATGATAATACTGTCAATTTATAGTCCATCAGGGTTACATTTCATTATAAACTTCTTTGTATTGTCTTGTATTGTCAGTTTATACCTACTTCATTGTAACGCTGGTTGTCTTGGTTAGTTAGTTATTACACAAAAAAAAAGCAAAAAAAAAAAATAATGAACACAAAATAAAAAAGAGGCTAATAAAGGACACCAAGGCAAACAAGACCTGAACAAAAAAGACAAATAATAATAGTGGTTCACACTGATACAAAAGTATCAGCCATGAGGTACCTTCAACCTGTCTCTTCAAACGACCCCTGCGGGGGGTGCTCTTGGTGGACACGGCAGGGCTGGCTTGTTTGGCTGTTTCACTGACGGTGGTTTTGGCTCGCAGCACATTGCGGATGTCCATGCGAAACTTGAGCATACGTAGCCAGTCAAAGCTGGTGTCTGACACCACCCCATCTTTCAGCAGGTCTACAAGAAAAACACCACACACACAGCGCCACATTTTACAACTGACAAACCTGTTGTCCTGAAATAAACTAGAGTTCCTTCATACAATCAGCAGAGTAAACAACACACAGGGTGTCACCAAAGTGACATCTATCTCCCTGCCCATGAGCTCATATGTGAAATCATTTGTTGTCTACAGCTACCTTTATGACTGCTCATCAATCATGTATTGCCCAGTCAATGACATCACTTATTTTGACTGGCCCCTAGTTAAAGCTGTTCTATATTTTAAGTTGTTGAAATTCATCAATCATGTGCAATGAATTCTGGTTCATGCTGAATATTACAATGCTGGAGTAATCAATGCACTGAAATTAAGGAAGTTCAGTCAGGGGGAAACATGAGAAATGTTTAATATATTCAATTCAATTCAATTCAGTCAATTTTATTTGAAATTTTCCTTCTGCTCCACATCATTTCACAAGTACACAAGACATTACAAAAAGACATTATAAATCGTCACATAAAAGCCTTTGTTAGTATATGTATTCATAATAATGTATGAATATACATTATTATCTGAAAGCAGTGTTGCTTACTGTGCATGACGTCCTGTGGTGGATGTTCTGGGTAATGAGGGAGGACAGCAGGCAATGCAGACGTTCTTTCACATCCTGCCTCACGTCACTGTTCACTGTGGATTCTCGCAGCACATCCACATACTGATCCACCTTGGCATTCACATTGGACCTGCACCCATCATTCACCATTTACCAGTAAGAATAAAAACGCAAAACCACATAGATCACTTTTTTTTTCTGTAGAAGTTACACTGGTAAAACTGGAAGTGGGTTTTTTTTTTCATATTTAAATGTACTTCAGAGCTATCATTCTCAGTAAATGTGAAAACTTCAGGAGCGAAAAAGTGCAAAATACTACCAAATCTATCGACTTTCTGTGTTGTCAAATGATACTGGACCTTCCCCAGGTGAAGGACCTGAAAGTCTGCCATGCCCTTTTTTGAGAATATTTGTCCTTCTTTTACATTCCCTTGATAAATTCATGCTGGAAGTGAATACATTAAATCTGACCCTTTAATACTACTACCTGTTTGTGAAAAACTGTGCCACCTCCCCTTGACCATTGTCTTTTTTGTTGAAGGCTCTACTTCTTTCTCTCCCTGATCACTGTCCTTTTGTTCACAGCTTCATGTCTTGAACAAGTCCATTTGTTAAAG
Organism: Conus betulinus; assembly: GCA_016801955.1. Taxonomy (NCBI): domain Eukaryota; kingdom Metazoa; phylum Mollusca; class Gastropoda; order Neogastropoda; family Conidae; genus Conus; species Conus betulinus. The sequence goes on along the minus strand of JADBJO010005094.1, from coordinate 51,945 downwards.
ATTTCTCTACCTTTTTCACATGATTGCCATTTTGTTAGAGGCTTAATTTCTCTGCTTAATAAAAACACTACAATCAAAGGCTTTACTTCCTTTCCTAAAGATTGTCGTTTTGTTAAAGTCTTCATCTCCTCCCTATGATCACCCGTCCATTTTATCAATGGCTTTATATCCCCTCTTTGATTACTGCCTTCATAGTATGGCTTCACATGCTCTCTTCTCCACCACAACTGTCTTCATCTCAATTTGCTTCTCCTCCTTAATCATGGTCCTTATATGAACAGCTTTCCTTCCTCTCCTCTCCATCATAACAGCCCTTTATCTGAAGGGTTTACTTTCCCAGCTGATCAATGCTTTTATGTTAATGGATTCCCTTCTTCTCCTCTCCATGACAACTGTCTTTCTCTTACTGGATTTACTTCCTCTCCTTGATAGTTGTCCTTACGTTAAACTCCGCAATTCCAGTCCTTGAAAACTGTCCATCTGTTCAAGGCTTCACTTCCTTTTTTTTTTTTTAAATCATACTTATGTCAAAGTTTTCATTTTCTATCTCTTGAAACTGTTTGTTCTTTAGTCTTCAGTTCCTCTCCTTGATAAGCATCTTTTGCAAAACCCTTCAGTTCCAGTCCTTCATAACTTTTGTGTTTGTGGATTTTTTGCTTTGTTTTGTTCAGCATTCAAGACTTCATACATTTTTAATACTTGCATACAATGACATTATATTTAGCATAACACAAGCATACGATTCAGATAACTGTACACACAGTAAGTTTACTTTCTTTCCTATCTCTAACCACATGATGCCCTGTGAACACCACTGAAACCAACCTGAGCATTTGCAACTCATCAGCCTCTCCTTTCCAAAGGTCCTGGCCATGCCCACGCTCCCAGAGGATGCACTCTGCCAGCAGCACACACTGGGCCGGGAAGTGCAGGAGCCAGTGGCGGTACTTCTGGTGGATCTGTGTGGCCAGATCAGCCACTCCTGGCGGAGGGTGGGCAAGTCTGGACAGCTCCTCCAGGATCAGGATGGGCTGACAGGTGCCTGACAAACAGTCCATAAGAGCACAGTCAAGAGTAATATCAGACAGGTGCATGTCACAGAATACTGAATCTACTAGGTACTAGCCCTAGACCAAACAACCATAAAAAACTGATAGAAGTGTTGACTTAAGGTGATAGTAATGCGCACACCAGACAAGTATAAATCATAGTTAGGTATATGTGCCCTGTCTGATTCCAGTTTGCTGTAATGCCAGATGAGACAGGCATAAACCACTGGCTATGTTTTTTTTTTTTGTTTGGATCTGTCCCAAAATGAGTCTGCGCCAACTCAGAGGCAGTGCACCCACGCGCGCATTCAGAGGCGACACCCCGTCCACAGCCACAGCCCGGCTGGTCCCCACCGCAGCCCCGGCACCGGCAATCCACTGGGAGCAGTCAATGTCAAGTCGTCAAGAGGCAACCCACCGAGGAGACACTGCACTGCTGCCGAGTCACTTCGGTGGTGTTCAGTGGCGCCTGTTCTGATCTAACATACGCAGGACACCACCTACTAAGCCCCCTACTGACGACAATAATTGCTTAGTCGCGGAGCCGGCGTGAGTGAGCTCTCCCTCCAGAGGGCGCCACCACATCCGTCCAACGACAGCCCCCATGGACTCACCGATACCGGTGACCCCGACGGAACCAAACCAAGGCCACAGACGTGGAGAAGACATCGAAACTGAGGTCACTATGAGAGCAGGCATGAAGGGCCACAGAACTTGAGACATTTTTTTTTTTATGCTGATCGATGAGAATGAGGATGATGAAGATGATGCTACGGATTTCCATTTCGGTCTGAGACTACATGACAGGGCTGTACTCTACGCTTCCTTTCATAAGATATCCCGGCGTCAACCAGGCCCGAGAGATACAGACACCTGCAGTGTTGGTCAGGAAATTTGAGCAACACTCTCAGAAACGCATCCATTAAGTGGATGAAGCTCGACTGTGTGGTCCCAGTCTTCCCAACTGAGTCCGCAGCAAACTCAACTCTGGGCAGGAGCCGGTCGGGGCAGAAAAAACCCACATGACTCTGATGGGATTCGAACCCACGACCTCCCAGCCGGGAGTCCGCGACGCTAACCACTTCGCCACGGCAGCTGGTTCGCATAAACCATTGTTAAAATGTTGAATTCCATTGGTGATTGTAATGCCACACCAGGCAAGTATGAATCATGGGAGGCCAAATCCCATTGGCAATGATACATGATCAGACAGGCATAAAGCAAAGTTAGAACGTTGAATCCGATTGGTTCTAAAAACCAGACCAGACAGGCATGATCACAGGACATTTTATTTCAACAGGCAATAATGCCTGATCAGACAAGCATAGATCATAGAAAAATAGCAGAATCCAATCGACAGTAAAACCAGATCAAACGATCAGATGGTGATAGTAGCTATGGAAAGGGACTTATACAAGCCTGTGTGTTTACCTTCTTCCATGCGTGTCTGTACGCAGGCTTGCAGCACAACCCATCATGGTGTTCTTCATGATGCTTTCCCAGACCTCTCAGCCACATACTGGCTTCAGGGTGGGCCTCCAGTCGGGTGTAGAGACCTACTTCTTCTTTGTGGACACCATGCATAGACACCACCTGCAGCTTGTCTCCTGCAACAATCAGCCGCCCATGGTACTCAACTGTCGTGGCTAATCCTCCTTGCTCATTCAGATTACCTCTGCACATTCTGTTCCAAAGCAATTACCTGCAATTTCTTATATTTTCTATGCTTTATAAGCTCTAAACACATAAACACCATGTTTGAAGTTACAAAATATAGTCATACATTAAGCCTAGCTCTTCTTCAGGAAAAAAAAGTCAAAGAATAGAAAATTGAACTTTAGCTATAAAAACTTTACTTACAAAGTCACAGACACAGCAGATGCTGCCTACCATTGAGAGCAAAGTCCAGAGCAGTGTTGAGTCCCCCCAGTCCAGGAGGAAGAGTGAAGGTGAGACTGCTGATTCCTGGGAGCACTTTCTGGCAAAGGGCACAAGACCCTGGGGATTGCGGGAGATGCCCACCATGTCCACCAGGTCTCCATTGGACAGGAAGTAGAGACGTGGGAACTGGGAGCGGTGGTGCTCCAAGTAGTGCTCAAGGTCCTTCAAAATTTCCTCCTGAAATCACACAGATCTATACCATAGTACTAGCATACTTTCTTTTCCTTTCTTCAATGTTCCCTTTATAACTATGTTGGTACACACATTTATGATGATATTGGTAGGCATAGAATGTGTGACCCGTAAACATGCTCTCAAAGAACACTATATGTCGCATTGTTTTCTGGTCCTACATTTGAAGGATGCTTTCAGATAACAGACATAAGTTTTGGTTTCATTTTCATTACAGTTCTTATCTGACCACATGGGGTCCTTTCAAGGCTGTTACCACACAGGAAAAAAGAGAAGTCACTTGTGTTACAGGAAAAAAAAACAGACTTAAACACACTATATACAACAGTGTATTTCATATCAATTTAAACATTCCCATACTTGACTCGTTCCCTATTATATACTGGTAGAGCTAATCTTCTTTGAATGCAAATTGTTTCTGGTTGCATAATCATTGCTTACGTAGCATGTTTAGCTGTTTGCTTTTTTGTTCTTCTTCTTTAAAGTTTGTGTGTTACATTTCCATTCTATTTTGATAAATGGCATCTTTAAATTGATTGATTCAATTCTGACACCTAAAATTAGATTCAGATTACAAAAAAAAGTCTTATGCATTGCTGTGCTCTCAGGCAGTGTGCGCAGTGCTGGGTGGCATGTTGTGAATGGAGCATTATGCTGCTGCCCATGTGTGGGCAGCATGTATGTCAACAATCAGACAAAAAATAGTCTGTGCTGAGTTCTCCTGCCATTTGCCTTAGTTTAATGCAATCAGAATTGATCTCTAGAGTGTAAAAAAATCATTAAAGAACATTCTAATGCAACAAACATGTGGAGAAAATATCATTTCAGCAAATAACACTGCAGAACAAACAGGTACTGGCTATTCCAGGGCTAAACTTTCACCGACTAGTCACCAGATGATACTGGCAAACACACACACACACACACACACACACACACACACACACACACACACCAAAAAAAAACCTATCATGTTATACACAGGAACAATGAACGCATGTAAAAACTTTCTGAAGAATGTGCACGGACCCCAAAAATTGTAAAGATAAAACACGCACAATACAAATAAATTGTTAACTAACAGATCCTTTCTGTAAAAAGTCAGGGAAAGATAACTCACCTGTTTTCGTTTTTCCATTACAGGTAGAGTTAGAATTTCACACCTAATGGGTCTAGCAAACAGATCTAGTTAAGTCAATTGATTTAAAGTGCATGCTACAATAAAGATCAGGAGTATTTCCTCTCTCTGACTGAACTATTAAAACTGAATGATGAGACAAAAATTGCTCTGGGTGTGCCCACCAATGGCCCCATGAAAATGGTGATGTATTGCTATTACCTCCCTTGCAGATTTCAAAACACTACCTACTCCCAATACGTGCTAATTGCTTTTACACATCCTCTTCTCCTTAAAGCCATGAAGTAAGACCTATAACACTGAACAAAATAACACCAGTCTAAAACTGAATCTAAAAATGTTTAAATTAGAGACAGAAACTGAATAACATGAAATGAAGAACTTTTGATCCACATATTTCAAGCGAAATAAAAATTAAGAAAAGTCTTGAACATATTTTTTTATGTTATGCAAAGTTTATCAAGCATTAACATTCTTACAAACGTCCATCACAAGATGTCACAAACTCTGTGACTTAATGTTTTCATCCATGGATTTTAAATACTAACAGAATAATAATGTGAATAAAGCAAAAGTTGTTATTACATTTGCCTATCTATCTAGTTTCAATACACAACAACAACATTCATGTATTTTCAGGGTCTGGTTTTGGGGGTTTTTTTTAATATTTTTACATTATCAGCTTTACATTTCTTCTCTCTGCTGTTCTGACTATACCATTTGCTCCCGTGACTCAGAATGTGGGAAGATAGAAATCTCACCTGCTGCTGAATCAGTGCAAGAAGTAAGGATCTCAAGTTGTCTCCCTGTAACAAACGGTAGCCTTTCTCCCCACGCCGACGGTTGACGACTGACAACACTTTGGAGTCATTGGAAACAACTCGCATCCAGTCCTGAGACAGCAACAATGTCACGCAATATATTTTAATGAAGAAAAAAAAAACAGAGTTAATAACTGGTACAGATTTTATATTGGATCCTGTGGAAAATATTTTGTTCATTACAAATCCATTCAGGTAGCATCTTTCTTTAGGTCAACCTTGTAAGACTTTTGAGTCATTTGAAACCACACATGTCCATCCTGAAACACACAGCCATAAACAATGTAAGAGGAGAAATAAATGCCAATCAGGACACATCTTGGATTTTTTTTGCACTGTAGTAAGACTTCAAGTGGTAAGACTTCAAGTGGTAAAACCTGGAGTGGTGAAGTGGTTAAGGCTGTGGATTCCTAGCTGGGAGGTCATGGGTTAGATTTCAATCAGAGCCATTCATTTGTGGAATTTTCCTGCCCTGATCGGCCCGTAACCTGAGTTGGGTTTGCTATGGGCTCAACTGGGAAGACTGGGACTACACATCAGAGTTTCATCCACTTAGTGGGTGTTTCTCTGAAGGTGTGGCTCAAATTTCCTGACCAACACTATAGATAACTGAATCTCTAGTGCCCGATTGATGCCAGGCTTTATTGTGAAAGCCAGAGCACAGTACAGCCCTGTCATGCAGAATGGAAATTAAAACCATCATCTTCATCATCCTCATCTTCGTCGCTCAAAATTTGAAGGGTCAAATTATGTGGCCCTTCATGCCCTGCTGTCATGGTAACCTTTTTTCTTATTTTCTCTCTATGTCTATGCCCTTGGTGAGGTTCTGCAAGGTGAGGGATCACCAGAGTCAGCAATTTCACTGGGACTGTCATTTTGATAGACATGGTGACACCTCTGGAGGGACAGTTCACTCACACTAGCTCTGTGACTGAGCAATTGTTGTTGTAGAGGGCTTGATGGGTGGTGTCCTGTACATGTTGAATCAGGATAGTTACCACTAATACCACCAAAGTAACTCAGCACCAGTGCAATGTCTGCTTTGGTTGGTTGCCTCATGACAACTTGACATTAACGTGGGGGGAGTGGGGGGGGGGAGGGGGGGCCTGAATGAGTGGTATGGGTGTACTGCCACTGAGGTGGCACAGAGGATGAGACAGCCAAAAACAAAAAGACCTTCAGTCACTTAAAGCCATTCACACAAGTCCTGTGACACAGCCACAATACATAAAGAATATGCTGCCTGACTGGCATTTGCAATGAGGAGAATATTCATCTACAATGTCTTCTTCACTCTCACCAGATATTAAATTCATCTTGCAACACACACACACACACACACACACACACACACACACACACATACACAAGCACACACACAAACACACACAACTGTTTTTTTTTTTTTTTTTTTTTTTTCATTTTTTTCAATCCTTAACACAACTTAACACAAGCTCACTGCTAAGATCCAAGATGGAACTGATTACAGACACTGCAGAGGAAGATCTTGGTGTACATAAACTGTGGAGCCGTAAAGTCCTGAGAGGCAGCCCCAACAACGTGCAGCATACATAACAGAGAAACAATCTCTGAATGGGGAAAACAAACAATGTTCTATATGACTTAAAAGCAAACATCTGGCTAAACTGAAAATACAATACAAAGTCGACAAATTGCATGTTTTCATGTCTTCTCAGCAGAACTAATACTTTGCCATGATATCTCAATATCACACGCTTCCTTGCCCTCTACTCCCACCATTAAATCAGACACGTATAAACCAACCTTGAACTTGTTGTGGACCCCTCAAACTTGTAGGCCTGCTGGTTCAGTCTGCGATAAAGCTCAGGTTGCTCAAAAATCTTCAGCAGATACAGCCACTGCAGCAGAAATACAGGGGTTACACATTCTGTTCCAAAACCAGTGTGGCCACAGAACATGACTTAAGACTTTCTACATCTGTCTGATGATCTGTCTGTCTGTCTGTCTGTCTGTCACTCTCTCTCTCTCTCTCTTTCTCTGTCTCTCTCTCGTGTACTGGTCATTCCTGGTTCTCTTTCTAATTTTGCAGCTTATTTTCTGGCTGAAAAAGAGTAACAACTATACAGTCAGTTCAGATTAGGAATCAACTGAGTCAATCCTTTGAAACATTCCTTTACAATTGAATAGCAGAAGCAACCAACACTGTGTAATTGCAAATTTTTGGTTTATTTAAAACGTTCCTCAAGCTAAAAAACGCAGATGACCTACCAATTACAGTGAACAGCCTTTCTTTTATATGTTTTCATCTATCTCAACAGTGTTCTTTGTAAACAATGCTGCCTTACAATAGAATGAAACACTGCAAGAGAGAGAGAGACACACACACACAATGATGAACTGAAAACATTGGTAGTATTTTCAACCTTTTTCTGGCATATGGTCCACAGGTCAGTGATCTCCTCTATGGCCCTGAGAGAGCTGCACCACTCCTCAGCCTCACTGCGGATGTCACCAACATAAGGAGACTGCAGCATGGCTTCCACACTGATACGGCTGTCCTGGAACAACACACCACCACCACCATTGATCAGAACAAAAAAAAACAACTAACCAAACTATAAAACAATCTATACCATGTAATTTGTTTACTATCATTACTATATGAGCCAAAGGTGACTGTTTTTTTTTTTTTTTGTACTCCTTCTCAGACACCAGGTACTATTGTCGGTTATCACAAAAACAAGAAAAAACTAGGAAAACTCCTCTTATTTGTGAATGCATTTGTGTTGGTAGCATGTACTAACAAAAAGTGTGACAGACAGAAATGACAGTCCGACTAATCTGCTTCCACTGTATTCCTGTTTGTTGTCACATCTTTCAGATACTCAGTAAACCTGTATACTAGAATTATTTTCCTCACAACTAAAATGAAGTCATTTGCACATAATTTGTATATTTTCCAATCATGTATGCAATAGTTTCTCCTTTGAAAACATTTCAAACCTCCTTCGATCACGCACAGCTTTATACTGAAAGCTCTTTATTAAAAATATTATTATGTGCTATCCAGCATCAGATTCAGGACATGGATGTATTTGTCTGATTTGGTATCAACACCATGCCTATACTAAAGTTTTTTTTTTCATTTGTCTAGAAATTTAGCTATTGTCATTGCTTGTATTCTTTCATGTTTACATTATAAATGCACTTTCACATGTTTTGCCTTGATGTGTTTGTTAAATTGCAAAAAAAAAAAAAAAAAAAAAAACCTTACAACATGAGAAAAAAAAAAATATATATATATATATATATAGTTTGTGTGTGTGTGTGTGTGTGTGTGTGTGTGTGTGTGTGTGTTCTTCAATTTAATGTCTAAACACATAAGTGATAAGGAGGAAGGGAGGGGAGGGGGGTAGACAGACAGGCAACTGAAGGAGATAAAGAGATAGAAAAACAGTGAGACTGAAAAAGATGAAGAAGTGTAAAGGGAAAAGGGAAAAAGAGAAAAAGGAGGATTAGAATGGGAATCGGAAGAAAAAAAAAATGTTAACATGAATAAAAATTGCAACCTTTAACATAACTAGAATAACATAAAAAAAAAAAAAAAAATAACACTAAAGGTAACAGGATAATAACATTTAAACGTGAAAATAGAATTATTAAAGGAATCTAAAAACGGTACTCTGAACAAGTCCTAAAACAATGTCACAAATCAAAAGGGGGATTTACTAAAACCTCCTTCAGGGACTTTTCCGAAAAAGTAGGCAGATGGGTTTTCATTTTTCTACAGTGGAAAAGTATATGTTCATTAGAAATTTTCCACCACAAACGCATGTGATGTTGGAAGTGAATTTTGTCTTAAAAGCATTAAGTTTGAATCTATATGCAAGGGAAGTTAAAAGCCTTAAGTTAGGTAATTGACCATACTTAAATATAAAAACATCTTCAAAACTCGTTTGGTGGTCAGCAGGTAATGAGTGGCCAACATCTTGTTTTTTTCTAAAATGCTTCCAGCAAGCATTCTGCAGTAAGCTATACCCTTCTTTCAGCGATAATGGGATTTTCAAATTATATGCTTCATTTGTATAATCTGCAGAGTTTTTAGCTAGTTTATCTACAGATTCATTGAAATGTATTCCACAGTGTGAAGGCACCCAAAGGAAGGTAAGATTGCTACCTCTTAGAATAAGGAAATGCACCAAATGATTATCTCTCAAAAATCAAATCTTGTCTCACACTAGAATTGAATTGCTTAAGGCATACAACACTGATTTTGAATCGACACAAAAAAGAATCTGAGTCAATGTTTTCGGAAAATCAAGCAAATAACGTAAAGCCATAAGAATAGCAGTTAATTCAGCTGTAAATATAGATCTGTGCTTTCCAATATAAAAACCTCTTTTGACCTTTATGTGGGGGATAGTGAAAGCAGCTCAGCTCCAGCTCCATGATTTTCTAGAACTGAACCATCAGTATACACTTTGAGATGATTTGGATAATTGAGAATATATATGCTCATTCGCAACTGTGCCAATAAAATGTATATATCTCACTTTTCTTTGCATCGGTATAGTTAATGTCAAAATGTCCTTTTTGTAATTCCCATGGCGGGATAGCACTACATGGATTACTACATTTGACCATATCTTCTAATCCTATTTCTGATTGTTGAAAAGTATCTAGAGTTTCAGTTTTTATTGTTTTCAGACATGATATGTTTTTGGCTCGTTTTGGGAAATCAACATCTGATCTTAAGCCAATTTCATTTTCAACATTGTTTTCACTTAAAGAGCCTTTTAACAAATATTTAGCGATGGCAAGCTGACGGCATTCATTTAAAGGAAGTACTCCTACCTCTCTATATGTTGCTATTGTTGATGCATGGAAAGGAACCCCCAAAGCCAATCGAAAAGCTTTACAGTCCACGCTTTGTAATTTGTTTAATAAATATTTTGGAGCAGTGAAAAAAGCTTCTTGACCATACGTAAGCCTGGAGCGAACAAGACTTATCGCTAGATGTTTTAGTACTCTGACATCTTGGCTCCAGTATTGCTTACTGATAACTTTCAAAAAATTTAAAGTTTTTCTTGCTTTAGATAACAAGTATTCAATGTGATAATTCCAATTTAATTTAGAAGTAATATAAACCCCCAAAAACTTTACCCTTTGTTATATTCCAAAATATCAGACCCAATATGGAGGGATGGTAGGTTGGTGGATCAGCACCATTGTTAAATAAAACCAGATGAGTTTTCTCAGTTGATAGTGTTAGTCCATTTTCAAGCAAGTAGTTATTTAGTTTATCTAATTCCATTTGATAAGCTTTCTATAGTAATTTATATCTCTTTTTGGTGACTTCTTTTTCATGGACACATTCATCCACATGCAAATATCATCTGCATATTGTACTAAGTTGACATTTTTTGACAGGCATTGAGGTAGGTCATGAAGTAATATATTAAAGAGATGGGGCGCTATTACCGAGCCTTGTGGAATACCCATTGTAGGCATGCGTGTAGTCGAATAGGAATTTCCCACCTTTGTTTGCATGCTTCTTTTCATCAGTAAGTCTTTTATGTAAAAGTAGATGTTCCCAGACAAACCAATTTGTTTCAATTTATATAGTAATTTATGATGCCAAACACGATCATACGCCTTTTTTATATCAAAAAAGGTGCTAGAACATTCTTTCTGCGAGCAAATTGATGCTTTACCTGTGTAGTCAATTTGACAAGATGATCAATGGTTGACCTACCCTTTCGGAAACCGGCTTGGTTTTTGGGAATCACTTTATTTTTATTACAATAGAATATTAGCCTGTTTAAAACTATCTTTTCCATAAGTTTGCCTACATGCGAAGTTAATGATATAGGTCTGTAATTATTCTTATTACTTTTCGTTTTTCCTTCCTTAGGAATCGGTATTATGATAGAATGTTTCCATATTTTAGGGTTTTGTCCCTGTTCCCAACACTTTTGAAATAAGTCGTGTAGCAACAGTACCCAACTGTCTGGCAATTGTTTAAGTAAGATATTAGAAATAGCGTCCATGCCTACTGATGACTTTTTGTTAGTCAGGGAAAGTATAGCTTCTCTCAACTCACGAAACTTTGTGTTAAGTTGTATTCAGGAAACTTTTCAACTTACAACAGCCGTAATCGAAAAACAGGAGGGCAAGCCAGTAGATATAGACGCAGTTGTTGTTCATTGTGGAATAAATGACATCAGATCATCAGATCCCAAAACCATGTCTCAAAAGTTCACAAAAGTAATCAAGAACATCGCAGCTGACCATCCCAACATCAAAATTGTTGTCAGCAAAATCATCCCGTGCGTGACCCCCAACTTGATGTCAAAAGAGAACTTTTTAACGCATTTCTAAGTGAAGGGTTACAATCTATGCAGAACGTCTCTTTCATCAACCACTCTAACTTCTCCACCCACGGCAAATTCATGAGGGATGACATCCACCCCAACCCCCGTGGTTCCAGCATCTTGGCGGGCAACGTGGGCCGACATCTGAGGGACATTTTCTGGGAGAGACCGCGAAGAACATCACGCCCCCCACCTCCCATCTACCACCAGCACTGGCATTCACCCCAACAACCTAGCCTACGCAGATACCCTCCCTACCCACGATATGGAAGATCGTGGAACATGTTCGAACTTCTTGAGCTTAAGGATTCCTCTAAAATTACATTTCCATAAGAAATGTTGTCTAGGCTTAATACTTGTCTTAGCTTTGTATAAGCTTCATCAGTGCAATGACTGGCTATTGACTGTCTTTGGATTATAATTTTGAGACTTGTTGCCATCGCGAAATATTGTTCTCGTTTAGTTGATTGATTAACAACCACCCCTCCTCTCCATATACATTTTTTTTTAAGTGTATTTCTCTGCGTTATAATTATCATTTTTACGTGAGGTTTATTCGTGTTTTTGTTTTTTTTTTTTTTTTTTTTTTTTTTTTTTGTTTTTTTTTTTAACAAATAACCGAATTTATTCACAGTTTCCTTTTTTCTTATCATGACAAAGTCAGTTCCCATTAAGGTTTTACAATGGAACTGCAGGTCTATAAAAACAAACCTGTCTTATTTAACTCAACATCTTGTTTCATCAAAGTACCAGGTTCTGATTTTACAATCTTTGAATGTAAACCAAAACAGCCTACCTAAACTGGTTAATTATTATTATCCACCAGTGCATGAGATAGTAAATAAAACAGAAAATATTAAGACAGCTATATACATTAATGAAAAAATACAGTATACAGTGTGCGATTCCCCAGCCCCTAAGAATGATCCTAACATTCTTTCGTGTGCTGCAAGTCTAAAGTTAATGATCAACTTATAATAAATGTTGTTTCTGTCTACTTACCAAAAGGCCCCCAACAGAAATTAACACGGAATGGATTCGTACAATACAAAATCCAAACAAAAAGTGGCTAATTTGTGGAGACTTTTTAATGCACACTCCCCTTTTTGGGAGAAAAATTGCACTTTTATCACTAGTCAAAGATTTTTAGAAAACATAATAGACTCAAATCTTTACCTTTTAAACGATGGAAGAGTGACTAGAATTCCAGACAATGCAAATCATAGAGCCACTTCCATTGATCTATCTTTAATATCCCCTGCTTTGGCCCATAATTGCACATGGGAACCACTTTGTGACACGCTTGGGAGTGATCATATACCATCGTTACCACTGTCAGTGATCAACAAATATCTAGTGATAGAGATGAAGATGTCATTCCTAAATATAACTATAACTTTGCTGACTGGAAAACATTTAGAGCTTTTTTTTATGTGCACAAAACATAGAATGCATTAAAGATGATGACATAGACATTTATTACTCAAAATTTACAGAAACAGTACTAAATGCTGCTGATTATGCCATTCCTAAATATGCAGCTCGCAAATCAGATAAACATGCAGGGAATGTATGGTGGAATGATGAATGCCAGAAAGCGGTTGACAAGAAAACAGAAGAATATAAATTATATCTACAAAATCCTGGACCAAAAACGCATGCTCCAATGAAGAAAGCAAATGTCATGAGTAATAGAACGATTGCAAAAGTCAAGCGGGAATATTGGTCTAATTTCTGCACCAATGAAACACATACCCATAAAGACTTACAGAGGGTGTGGAAAAAGTTTAATGAAATGAAAAATGGTGTTCATTTGCCACACTGTCCGATCAAATTTGATGGTAATGAATTACCAAGCAATTCGGAAAAGGCAGAATCATTTGTAGATATGTTTGCTGATATAATGAATGCAAGCAAACTACCAAAAAATCATAAAAGTTTCAGGGAAAATGAAGAAAGAAGCATGCATATGTGAGATAGTGGTGCAAAACAGAGACAGTAAAGCTGTCAGGATTTCAGAATGTTCAGAAGCCTTACCTCCAGCTGGTACTTGAGTTCCTCAATGTCGATCAAGATGTAGAAGTCATCACTAGCCACATCCAGGCCTCGAGCCACACCTGCCGCTGCTGCTGCACGCTCCTGTCGATAGCGTTCCAGTTTGGTGGCACGCCGACCTGGCGACGAGGCTCGTTTCACTGTGTCTTGGAAGACATGAAATAACATCTATAAAACACTGAGTGCAGAGCTATTGTTTGTGTCAAACCATGTATTTCTGTTCTAAAAAAATCAACAGATATGATTATACATGTGTGAGTGCTCCAGCAAACACACACACACACACACACACACACACACACACACACACATGCATACACGCACGCATACACACACGCACACATGCACACATATATACATGCACGCATGCATGCATGCACACACACACACACACACACACACACACACACACACACACACACTCACACGCACACACATGCACACAGACACACACACACACACACACACACACACCGAGCAACTAAATCCATCCACACAAACACCTTTGACAAACATGCTGTCAGGAATGTGTTTGGCCAGTTTGAAGTTCTTGTCCTGCCACAGACGCTTGATGCGTGACATCTGCTGCTCCAGGTCATATTCTGCCACAGCTGACAGGTACACAGAATGCACCAGGTCGGCATTGTCAGACAGGTTGTAGCTCATCAGCTCAGCCACTGTCAGCAGCCCACTCTCTATGTATGGCTCATTCATCCCCAGGAAAATGGTCTGCCAGTGGCGCTCCTGCAACATACAGCTCTCTGACTGCAGGCTCATTCCACCAACAGCAGCATCACTTTCAGCAACAGCAACAGCACTGTCAAATATGATAGTATGATGACAAGCACAGAGATGAGAAGGAAAATGAAAGCTGGAATATCTCAGCAACTTCGCGCAATAACCGGTGCCCAAACGGATGTAATGTTGACTGAATTTTTCTACCAATTATAAGAAGGAATCATTCAGGCAGGACGGATAAAGCTAACAATAATGTAAAGTAACACATAAAGTGGCAATATGAACAAATGTGGCAACTTACAATACATGACCCACATAGCATGAAGAATTAGATTTAAAAGGCATAGATATTCAACTATGGAAATTTCAAAAATGTATCATTCCATACCAGACTTTAAACGAATCAAAAGACTTCAGGTCAGGGAGGGCACTGTGGATGCATCAGACTTCAACAAACTATTTCATTTCTGATGTCCTGTGAACGGTTACTTTAACCTAATGGAAGACTTTTGTTGTAAACAAGACTTCAGGCTCCCTGGCAGACAAAAGTAACTTGAAAGTGTTTGAAACCTTCTGACAGAGAACAGTAAAGCCAAGCATGAAGCGAGCCTAGCCAACCTTGAGGGGCATCATTTGCCAGCTTGTACAGAACAGGCAGGTCCTTCTTGAAGTCCTGCAGGGTGCGGTACCATGTTGTCAGCACTTCATCAGCCAGCGGCAGGTGGGGCTTCAGCTGGGCTGCTGCTGACTGCCACTCCAGCACCTTCTCCAGGGCCTTCTTGATGTTCATCTGCCACACAACACAACACCCCCACCACCACCTTAATGCATCATGGTCTTACAAGACATCTATTACCTTCATTATGTCCTCAGGATATGCATGTGTGCATGAGCACTCACAGAATATCTACCTTTACTTTTCCTATATAATCTTGCAACACACACACACACACACACACACACACACACTGAATGCAATCATTTATACAAAATAACATATAGTGCTACATACATGTATAACTCCATCTAATAAGTTATTGTTGATTTTCCCCCCAGCTGAGTTTCTGACTTTGCCCGCAAAATAACTTCTAAAGAAAATAGAACTAAACAATGAACCAAAACAAAATAAAAGAAAACTGTAAGATATTTTCAACTTTGTAAAATAGTTTTGTTACTAATTTTCTGACACTGTAGCAAAATAACACAACAACAGATAAAAACGAAAACAGAAACAAAGCAAGGAGCCCAAACCAACCAGCAGGAATGTGTGTCTCACCTTTCTGAACAGCATCTGCTTCCAGTCCTGGATGGTGTGCTGTGATGCCTCCACGTATTTCCACAGTTCTTGCCTGACATCCATCTTCATGGTGATCTCGTTGAGGAACTTCAAGTTGTAAGGCTCTCCGACAATGGTTTCCCGCCACTGACTGGCATCTCTCAGCTGAATCTGAGACCTGAAGAACTTCTCACGCAGCTGCCAACACAACAGCCGACATAGTCAACCCCACATGTTTCCATCTTGCTATATTAGCATAGTATGTACACCAGGGTACTCACTAGTAGAATTTGATGCTGAATCCATTGGCAAGGATTTGAGTGAATGTGTTCAAGACATTAGAAATCCTCAGATGTAAGGGTCCTTCAGACGATATGATTCTCTTTAAATAAAACTTGAAAGGATCATTTATAAGGACTAAGATCTTTTCAAGACACCAGATCTCAGATAGTTTGGATATAATCAATGTACTTGTGTGTGTGTGTCAGTGAATGGTGATTCTTCAAGTAAATGTATATCCCTATTAAAGTGATTACAGACAAATATGTGTGTGTGTGTGTGTGTGTGTGTGTGTGTGTGTGTGTGTGTGTGTGTGTGTGTGTGTGTGTGTGTGTGCAGGGTGTGTGCATGCATGCAGGCATGCATGCATGCATGCATGCGTACGTACGTGTGTGCACGCATGCATGCGCGTGTGTGTGTGTATGTGTGTGTGTGTGTGTTTGGCTGTGGCCTTAATAGCGTGAATGTGTGCATCAATTTTTCACTATGTTGCTAATCACTCTTCACCCACTTCTTTCATGGCACGGAGGATTGGCAATGGTGGTTGTGTAGGATCCAGGAAACAGCCCGATGTAGCCTGCTCTGCCAGAAGCCGGGCTTCCCTCTCCAGGGTCTGCATGAACACACACACACACACACACACACACACACACACACACACAATCATTTTTTTTTTATCTTCACTCTTGACACTGTCATCATATTAAAAAAAAAGAACATATGGGCCTTTCTTTACATCTTTTGCATTTCTTTGTACCTTACACACCATTATTCTACACAACAAATGCATGTATAATCTCTTTCCTTTGATATCATTGCACTGCTGCATTTGTAACATACACGTACATTTTTTCACTTCTTTTCAGCAATCTGTACTATACATAAAAAAAAAAAACCCATTCAATGTGACTTTTGACATTCACATGCAAGAACATAATGTTTACTTTTCCTACCTGTGAGAACTCTGATGACGACCAAATGAAACTGAGGTTTCACTGAAGCTTGAATGCATAAACTGAACTCTTACTTTCACATGCTTACTTTTGTTTAGAGGTAAAATAGAGTTGCTTATAGCCCAGCCGACCGCAAAGCTTTTGTTAGAGGAAAATGAAGAAAAGAAAGAAAAAGAAGAAAAAAATAGAAGAAAAGAAAAAAAAATCAGGATTCTGTTCTTCTTTTCTAAGCATTTCATTGGAAAAGTTAACGTGAACCTGAAATGTATGGTTATACAAAATATGTCAGTTGACATCAATGGATACTTATGTTTAAGTTACATAAATAAATGCAATGTTAGAAAACATACAATGTGAAACACAACATAAAAATCTTTTCTCTCACATCTAAATTTATGACACCTATAATACTACTATATCATTGACTATACAGCATTGAGTTATGTGCATACTTGAATGTAAATCAAAATATTCAATGGAAAACAGAAATAACAAAACCTTCGTTCTTCAAATCAAAATTAAAGATATGGATTATCTCTGTGTGTGTGTGTGTGTGTGTGTGTGTGTGTGTGTGTGTGTGTGTGTGTGTGTGTGTGTTAAACGAAGCTGTACTGGACTGCTTCATACACGTTACTGCATTTACATTTTACAGACAAATTTCAATCTATTGACATTACTTTTTTTTCAAAGAACAATCTTTGACATCATTTACGTTTACATTTCTGATGAAAGGAATACTATTTCAACCACATTTTATAAACTTAACATTAATCCAACAACAGTTATCGACACAATTTCAAAGATTTGTTATTAATTTTTGGTTTATCATTTGACATGCCTGCTTTTGAATGTACTTTACAAGTTCTGATGACAAATAAAACTAATGTGAAAGAAACAGACAAAAAAATAATAGAAAAAGAAAGCAACAAATCAAATCCAATGTAAATTTTATTGATATTCAATATATCACAAAACAAAATAATATTAAAAAACAAAGTAAACACAAAAATAAACAAAAAAGCAAACAAACAAACACATAACTAAATAATACAATAGCAAACATTCAAGATTCAAGGTCATGGAGGTCATAGTGGGCTCAGGAAGAAGATCACAGTCCCTCTCCTAAATATGGTCAAGATCAGACAGAAAATTACTGGCACACGGGAACAGGCTTTCATAAATTATGATCTTAATCATTGCAAAAAAAAAAAAAAAAAAAAATGCTTTTTCATAGTTTCTTCTTTGGCTGGTGCATTAATCAAAATCCTAGGAATACTAGTTATTATGTTCATGTCTCAAGTTTCATTGATACCGTACAGAATTTCACACAAACTTGAATAAACTTGGTTCAGGATTTGGTATTTAGGTCACAGCCCTTGATTTTAAGAGGGGTAATAGAGATACTGTAGCACAGACATGTGGAGCGTGGTGCCCAGCATATGACGGTAATGAATACAGAAAAATGTCTGACATTGCACCTCATGAAATATGCCACAATGGAAATGAAAATTGCCTGTTGATTTTCAACAGGAAAAATACTTCTTCCACTTTTCAGAATGAGGAGGTTTTTTGTTTTTTTTTTTTTAAAATGATCCATCCATTTCATGCACAAAAACATTCATTGATTGCTGTGTAGAATATAGTGCTGTTCTTCATATCAGTCATGCTTCACACATCAGCCATGCCTTTACTGTATCAAGTGTCATCAACTAAGCAGCTTAGGAAAAAGTTTTAACAACAAAAGTGTTTGAAGAAAACAAAAACAAAAACAAAATGTACCCAAAAAAGCATCAACAAAATATTGATAGTACTGGAAGTGCATAAACACTTCTCCTGAACTGAGCACTGATTTGCCAAAAACAGATGTGTTCATTTTTTTTTAAAGTGAAGAAATGAAACATTTCTGTGTTTCTGTGTTAAGTTGTGAAAATCACCCATATATGTCTGTGAAAACTTACAACATCTTTTTTAAAAGAAACTCAGGGCAACACCAGTGAATACAAATGACAACTGTGGTTGTTTTTCTTCCTATCACTTTTTTTCTCTTTTTTTTTTCAAACTTCCCACACACCTGCAGTATTTCTGATCTGCACTGTTTATTTTCAGTCTCATCTCATTAGCAAAAGTACTTAAATTCAGGTGTTCACTGGCTAAAAGCTCACAAATAAATAAATAAACAAACTGAGAGAGAATGAAAGAGAGACAAGCATGTGTTTATGGCAGTGAAGAAGACTGTTAAGATGTTGTCATCAACAAGACAGTTTATGATCCACTGAAGTGTCAGTTTCTGCACACAATGGAAAGAACAATGCCTAGATTAAAACTATGGACCATGACGACAATTCTTAATATTTTGAATATGACATCAGCATCACTAACATATAAAATGTCTACATATTAAATAATTCTGTGTGTGCACACACACACACACACACTCACACACACACACACAAATGTACAAACACGCACTCTCACACACACACACACTTTCAAACATATGCATGTACATACACTCACAAATGTTGCGGAAGAAAGAAGGAAGATGACGGTGTATGTATCTGTTTATCTGATTATAAATATGAATCAAGTGAACACGTATGATTGTATGAATGTATTTGGGGAAGATGAGGGAGTATGTACCTGTATGATTATATGTATCTATCAATGTGAAAATGTATGTATCAATGTGTATATCTATGCATATACACATGAACACAAACACATTACTACACTGGCATGCACATAAACTGACACACAAATCTTGTGCATCTGTACCGTACAAAACGCAAGTTTGACCTATCTAATAATCTGCTGAAAACACGACAAGAACATGCACATGCCCTGTTCCAGGTTTAAGTCTCTCTCTCTCTCTCTCTCTCTCAAACACACACACACACACACACACACACACACACACAAGTGCACGCGTGCACAGGCACGCACACACACACGCACGCACACACACGCACACACACACACGTGTACACACGCACGCATGCACACACGTACGCAAGCATGCACACACACACACACACACACACACACACACACACACACACACGCAAAGCAAAAAAGAAACAAAAGAAAGGGTAAATATTGAGGTTCTTTCCGATGTGTTCAGTAACTTGCTTATCATGTACTCATGCCAACAGAAGTCAGTATTACCCTGATTGACTGATTTCAATTCTTTCAAGTTGGTTCATATCCAAGTTAAAGGGGCTTAAAATAAGTACCGAGAAGTAAAGGAAAAAGAGAATCAATCTCCAGAGAAACAGTCTCCTTCGCATATAATGAAGAACATGCAGTGACTGTACTAAAAAGCATAAAAAATGTATGAAGCAAAGTTTTGAATATCAACTGAATCTCGTCTGGTTCAACGATACATCTTTGACAGAGCTGTGTGACTAACACGGCAAGCCTCTGTATCTCTCAGGCCTCACTAACATCAGTATCATAATCAGAAATGCAGGGTTCGGCCCTGTCACATGATCTCAAACCAGAATAGAATTGCACAGCATCACTGTCTTCATCCTCATCCTTGTTCACCATCATGAAGTAAAGAAGTAACGACACAGGTACCATGGCCCTTCATGATCTGCCCTCATGATGACCTCAGACTGAATTTCCGGTCAAAATCAGTTGTTAGTAGTCAGACAATATTTTTTTAAAAAAAACAAAAAAAAACTAGAACTGCGATCAGGAGAGTGAAGACCTCCACCACAGCCCACTAGACAGTGGATCCATCCTTTGATCTGGTCCTACACCACAATGTTATGAATTTGTTCTTTGGCCTCGTTTCATTGTTCCATCAAATTTGGTTAAAATCACTTCAGAGTTTTTGTTCTTTGATGCTGCAGACAAACAAACAGGTGGATGTGACGACATTACTTCAGTGGCCAGCATAAAAATGTTTAAATGTCAGCAGTATTCATGGAGACAACAGGTGAACAAATGCAGAGTTAGTGTCCCTTCCCAGGGGGAGGAGGGGGCGTTCACTGTCACTGGATTCATCACTATATCATAACTGTCATCAGCAGGGGGGGTTTTAGGTGATGTCTTGTGTATGGTGAATCAAAACAGGCACCACTGAGGTGAATCACTGGACCTGATCTGTAGTTATGCAACTGTTATAATCCAGGAACTTGGAAAGTGGTATATGGCATACCACGGATCAGATCAGACCAGATCCATCGGATCAGATCAGTGAATAACTCTGGCTCTATAGTTATGTGTCAACTGCCTTCAGCTGCAGAAATCATTTCATGGTGGCCTGCATCAGAACACCAGTGAATGCTACTTCAATACAACGGCAACAGCTCAGGTTCTCCTTTGGCGGTGGACCTCATGGCATTCTGAGACTGAAAGGTCTCTAGAGTTAAGGCACCAGGTATAGAGATTGAATCGGACAGTGACACTACTGACAAGTAAAGGAGACAGGCCAACTAAAGCTGTTTGATAAAGCAAACATTTATAAGCCTTTAAAAGCACTGATTAGATTACTTTCTCAATTCATTTATCCATCAAGTATAAATCATTCGCACTGTGGTATCAAAACCTAGCAGATGTGGCGTAGCGTATATGGGCTAGTGCAAATGCAGTGACACCTTGATGAAACCAAAACTGAAATCTATCTCGTATCGAGGAAGATTTCATTCCCTAGTGATCAGTTTACATCAATTTAAAACATAAGTCAAAACGAAATTGAACCAACACAAAAAATAGGAGAATGTGTTTAACCCAGCAAACTAACAACTTTGAAAAAAAATTCCAATATATGATTACAATGCAGAAAATATGAGAAATCTTTTAAATTCTTAGGATATTAAGAAACATTCCAGTCAAAGGTCAGCTGATTGTGATAAACAAAAACCAAATGAAATCTTTCATACACACATCCACACCCACACACACACACACACACATGCACATGCACATGCGCACAGCCATGCCAGATGTCAAACACACACAATAACATCTAAGAAAACATCACAAACACAACAAAACAAAAGCATGATACCATTCCATGGAAAGGACTGGGAATGTCAAAACACAGAAAAAAAAGAAAAACAGTGAAACAATGAGTGCTGCGTATGTGAACGTATTTCCTCCCACAGAATGGGACTGAGGAAGATGCACAGTGAACTGTTGCACAGACCAACACACAAGATGCCAACAGATTTGTGAGAGTGACACCAAAACCAATCACTGTCACCAGCAACTTACTCCTTCTGTAAGCAATGGTCATAAAATGGAACAGACTGATCAATGAACAAGAAAAAAAAAAAAGAAGTTCAAATAGGCATTCACTAAAACAAACAAAAACGAAACCTTACCCTAGGCACTTATTGTTTTTGCAAATGAATGTCAAGATGAAGTTTCCAATAATCATGACATTATGTCACTTTTTCTCCATCGTCTGTATGTGGGTAAGAGAGACAGAAAAAACGTCTCTTTACAGGCATGATCTAAGGCTGATGATGACTGTGAATTTCATTATAAATAGATATATGTCATGTAGCAGTCAGAGTCATCTTCAAGGCTCTGATTTCTTAACTGATCACAACACACATCTTAATCACCCTTTTTCTCAGCCTGAAATTTAAAAGCATAGCAGCAGTCTCACAGGACAGTGCTACCATTAGCAAGCCTGTAGAAACATTTTGCAGTCTATCACTGATGTCATCACCTCAGGTCTGAACTCAACACCTTTTAGGACTGAACTACCACATCACAGTCTAATTCAGATGATCCAAGAGAACAATAGCACGACACATTTGTATGCAAAACATTTACAGATGTAAAATAGAACACATATCAAATAGTTTTCCTTCAAGTGTAGAAGCAAGCAGCGTAACAGAAACACAGTTTTACACATGATCATTTGCTAGCAAAATGAGCAGTGTACTTTGCACCACAAACTTACCTGGAAGGTGGTTTCCAGCTGCTGCGTCATGAGTGGAGTCTGTGTGCTGATGAATTCTCCAGCATCCTGTGTCTGCATCAAGAAGGCTTCCATGCCGCCCACACGCCCTCCTCCACCTTTTCTTCTTCTGGGGTCAGCTGTCGGAAACTCATACGGATCACCTGTAACACACAACAAACAGCACTGGGAATAATGTTTAGATCTTTCAGAATCCACCCCACCCCCCTTCCAAAAAAAAAAGCAAGCCTGTATATATATATATAAGAATATAGGTCTCTGGATTCTTGATTTTTTTTTTATTCTGAGTCTGTAACTACTTTTCTAATGACAAACCTGTATACATTTCAGAGCATGTTTAGAGAATGCCTTTACATTTCACAGCCTTTGGTAAAATACCCATGCCTTTCAGAATCTACTGGAAAAAAAAAAACTATCAGAAGAATACTTGTACTTTCACAAACACCTGAAAAAATGTACATACCTGTCACAATCTGTAAGAATACTTCTACCTTTCAAAATACGTGGGAATCATGTTGTGTCCTGTGGTTCCCCTGTCATACAGCATGCTTTTCTTTCTCTTCTGCTGTCTGTGCACACATGTGCCTGAGCCCACGTGTGTACATACATGTGTCTAACAAGCAGAACAATCTGGTATTTGTCAAATAATCACAGGATACTAGTAAAACAACACTGGGCACACATATGTCCTTTGAGGTTGCAGCAGAGTGTAATCATGTATATTGTAGATTCTCAGGAACATTGCAGCACTCGAGTCATTACAACACAGTCCTTGTGCCTGTTTTTTTCCAAAATCATTACAGGGATTTGTAATGAACCAAAGGAAGAAAAGTAACTTACTTGCAGATGCACACACACACACACACACACACACACACAGAGCACAGAAACTGCACTAACCTCATACAGTGACTTGATATACTCCACACGCGCTGTTGGTACTGCATGGTGTTCTTCTTATACTGCTGGTAGTTTTTGGCAAACTGTGCAAATGCCTCCAC
Organism: Conus betulinus; assembly: GCA_016801955.1. Taxonomy (NCBI): domain Eukaryota; kingdom Metazoa; phylum Mollusca; class Gastropoda; order Neogastropoda; family Conidae; genus Conus; species Conus betulinus. Next base: position 28,205 of record JADBJO010005094.1, on the reverse strand, counting down.
ACTCTCTTGCTTATTTTTCATGTTCTGAAAAAGAAGGCATCTCCTTCTGTAAACACATCTATGTTTTTCCTGTTTTAACTCTGACTCTAAAAAATGCACAAAAAAACATATATCTCTCTCCAAATTTACACTCATCCACTGACATTCAAAACTGAGAAAATTTGATGTTGTAGTAGTCTGGAAGTAAGCAAGCTTTGCTAATAATGTTCTGATTAGTCTTCTGATAGGTCAACATTACTGATCGCAGGTTGCTATGTACAGACTTGAAGGAAAGTAACTATACCTTTGTATAAACGTTAAATTATAATAGCTAGCTTCACCTGAGTATATATGCCCTGTCATATGTGCAAAAAAAATACTGACATGGTATTTAGGAACTCCGTCTTTCTGCCCAGTCTCCGTCTTTCTGTCACAAAGATGCTACAGTCTCTCACACTGAGAACATGCTTATTGGTAGAAGTCAAAGGGTTGACACAAAGTCCACAAAATTGTGCTATGAAATTTCTCCTATCTTTTTCAATGTTTGGATCACCGTGGTCTTTAAAATGAGTTTGTCTGCTGTGAGCAACGCACCCACGCCATCATGTGAAATATTACCTCAGAGATGACTTTCATTTCGGCCTGGAAGCTGGATGCAAGGTTTCTGGCTTCATCCGCCACAAAGGTGATGAGCTCCTGGTAGATGTCATTCAAACGCGGCAGCAGCCCCTCATGAATGGCGGAGCAGTCCACAAAGAACATGCCGTTCTCAGAAATGAAGCTGTTGTCAAAGTTGCGCACCTTCTCCGACCACTGCCTCAGCTCTGTCAGTTTTTGCTGAAAGTAACGTCCCACAGAACGTTCAAAGTTTTCCACAACAACCAATCACTAGAACAGAACATCTGTCTGTCTTTATCATCCTCAAAAACTTTCAGCCAGTACCTTCAATTAAGTAGTCAGAAATATGCTTTCAAACCATGCATAATTTAAAGAAAAAAAAACAAACTATAAACATATGTGCAGAAAGGCATAACATTTTTTATGATGCCAGTATATCACATCAAAGCAGCTTAAAGAAACAAAAAACCTAAGCCTGCTGTCGAGACGGTTATGGATATCAAGCAAATATTTGATATTCCAATTTTTTTTTTCTGCTCATGGCATAATAAAATCTGTAGCATTCATTTCAAATGGAATACAATGGCATGACATGGCTAATGAAATAATAATATTTTGTTTGAAATACAATGTGGAGCAAAATATAAACATGACATTACAATTCAAATACTAATATCCTGAAAGAAATACAATGTGCAAATGACCTGGATATGACGTCACAAACTGTTAAGTTCTAGATGGAACACAATGTGGAACAAAAACTTGGCATGACATATGATTCAATTAGTACTGTTCTTATGGAATACTAGGTGAAGCAAACCTAGGCATGACATATGATTAAAAATCAGTAATGTTCTGAGGGAATACTAGGTAAAACAAACCTTGGCATGACATATGATTAAATTAGTAATGTTCTGTGTTAATTTAATCTGTATTGTTCTGGAAGGAATACAACATGGAGCTAACCTGGGCGTCACATTACAATTAAATCAGTATTGTTCTGAATGAAATACTTCATGAAATAAACCTCGACATCACTATCCCATGAGATCCAATTCTTAAAGATGCACTCTACTGTAATTCACTCCAGAATTGTATTCAAAATAATCTTATGTGTCACTAAATATAAAAATGATCCAGAATTGTTCAAAAACAGTTTGGCATGAACAATGGCAGAAGCGTATACCTCAATTGTGAAAGCAGCCGCTCCCCTGAACTCTTTGACAGACTTTTCATTCCAGCGACGGCAGTACACATGGATCTCATTCAGCCAGTGATTTGAACTCACAGTATGCATCTATTTCATCCAGGGCTGTGTGCATCAAGGTCTGCTGAACTTTCAGGGCTGCCTGGTATTCAGTACTGCACACAAGTTCAGTGGAACACACAGGAATTAACTGTAAAGTACATCACAAAACAAAAAGTCTACTAAAAAAAAACCCTTTTCAAATTCAGAGAAGCAAAAATCCAACAAAAACTTGTCATTTTTTTCACCCACTGAAATAGTCAACGAAAGTCTCAGAGATCTAAAGCAATGGAAGGGGCAACACTCACTCCATAGCCAGCTTGTCCTCCAGACTAGCATGTGACAGAGGAGAGTACTGTCCCAGAAACCCCTCCCCTTCCACCGCCAGGCCATCTGTGTTTCTTGAGGTTAACACAAGGTCAGGGGTCGCAACACCAAGGTCATCGTCAAGCTTGGTGGGAGTTGCTGTCACAAACAGATCAAGTCCAATGCAGTGCTGTGCCATATTCTCAATCTGAGTAAAAGAAAATCTACATACTTTTAATCTAAGTATGAATAAGGAGAAATCTAATGTGAAAAAAAGTACAGGCGGAAATCTAAACAAATCTTAAATAAATGTCAGCGAACCGCCCAGAGAAACGTGGACAAACGAGTCACAAGACAAAACCACAACGCGTTTCAACCTCTTAGGTCTTCTTCAGGTGCAACAAACATGAAACAAATAACGAAAATGCACTTAGCTTTGATCGCTTCTGTGTTCAGCGCAAGAAAGAAGGCGTTGAATGAAAACGAGGCTGTTGGAAGGGAAATAATGTGCGAGTCAAAGTCGTAATGATGATAATATTACTGATAGGAATACTAATAATGGTCAAAATATTATATATAAAAAAAAGAGACATTTCTCACATCAGTCTATTGTTTATTCAGATACTTGTCCACTCCATTTCCCTCACTTCATTTGGTTTTCTTTTATTTTTATTTTCATTCACTATTTTTCTTCAACATGTACTCCTGTTCCATCTTCCCTCTTTCCTATGCATATGTTGTGGAAATGTTGATAACCACACACACACATATCCACACACACACACACACACACACACACACACAACAACCACACACACACACACGCACACACACTTCACCATCACCTTAGCCTCCGGGATTGTTGCCACGGCAACCCTGCTGTTTAAGAATCCTCTAACCCACTCTCCTTTCTCCCATACCTACTTATTGACACCAAGACTGGTAGTAATCTTGTCTCTTTTTTTATATATAATATTTTGACCATTATTAGTATTCCTATCAGTAATATTATCATCATTACGACTTTGACTCGCACATTATTTCCCTTCCAACAGCCTCGTTTTCATTCAACGCCTTCTTTCTTGCGCTGAACACAGAAGCGATCAAAGCTAAGTGCATTTTCGTTATTTGTTTCATGTTTGTTGCACCTGAAGAAGACCTAAGAGGTTGAAACGCGTTGTGGTTTGTCTTGTGACTCGTTTGTCCACGTTTCTCTGGGCGGTTCGCTGACATTTATTCAAAATAAATTAGTACAAAAATGAAACAAATCGTGGAGATACTGTAGAGCTACTAAAAACAAGGCAAAATACAAATGCACAAACAAGGTGAAAAATGATGCTTATCTAATACACAATATGTAATAAACACATGAATTTTTGATGGATCTGTCTCCTTCAGACATCACAAACACTAAATATACAAAATGCATGAAAAAATACTCCCCAGATCAAAGCCACCATGAGAATGATGATGTGTCACAGAGGAGCTGGAAAGTGAAGATAGTTTAGAAACACAGCGCCAGAGTGGGGGAAGGTGGGGAGGGAGTGAGACAAAGGGAGCGGGTGGAAATGTGGAGGAAAGGTAGCAGGGAACAATGCGTCTGAAAGTCCGTACAAACAAGTAATGTAATAAACAAATTAGTGACGCCATAAACACAATTCTTACCAACAAGTAATGCGCATAAATATGTAATTGTGTGTCAGCCGTGGGAATGGGATAAATACATACATACAGGAGGATCTTAAGGGTATGGCGAAAGGAAGGCGATGAAAGGGTCAGTCACCTATAGTGGCCAACCAATATCTGACCCAGGAAAAAACTGGTCGAACACGGCTGATCTGGAAACAGGCACGTTTACTCCCTCCCCAACTCCCCACCCCGAGAAAAATGAGCATGGGGAGGGGTACGTGTAGCATGAGGGTGTTAGGAATGGGAAAGAGGAGGAGATAAAAGAGAAGAGGGAAGGGGGGAAGAGAAATGGGGGAGGTGGAAATGAGGAAGGAGTAGCAGCAAAAACAAAATGTCAGAACATCGTAATGAACAGGGTAGAGATGGGGATGGGAGGAGCGCATGAACAGAGATATGGACAAGAGGAGGAAAGTAGCTGAGAATAATGTGTAGAAAATTTAAACAAAAACATAGTTTATGTGAGTAGTTAGTGGGAGGGGAGAAAAAAGATACACAGGTTAAAGCAAAATGCACAAGGTAATATAATGCATGGCCAGTGAAAGAAACAGGTACTGCCATCTGACCAAATGCACAAGGTAATATAATGCATGGCCAGTGAAAGAAACGGGTACTGCCATCTGACCAAATGCACAAGAAATGAACCCTTTCAACCCTTCTGAGCCTAAAGCCTGGGCAGCTCCTCCTGTCCAGCTAGTTTGGGCTGATCTGACTCTGAGGGCATGCCTAGTCTCACCAATGTGCAGTTTGGAACACAAAGCAACAGATAACTTTAACATGATTTCTTTCATTTTTGCCCTGAAGCCATGGGTGCTAGGCGTGGCGCATATGCCCTGGTGAGAATATTTCTTTAATAACATGCCAGACGCTCACACACTGAACAGACACTTCAGCAATATTCATGATCATTACCAGCGTGAGGCAAGGTAGGGACAGGGAAGTTGTCATCCACAGCATTTATGCTGACTTGCACCGTGGCACCGGACGCCTCCTGGTCAGCCACGCTACCCTCAGCTGCTCCCTCCCACACCTGCGACTCACGCTCCGACGTCACCGCCGTCATGCTGTCATGCTTACGAGAACTGATCTGTGATGCCGACATGCTCTTCAGGTCCAGGTGTGTCTGGCTGCTGGACGATCTGAAACAATTTAAGGCTCACACACTTACAAATCTATCTAGCACACAGACATTCATCATAAGACAACAACAAAGGAGTCAAAACATTGCAGATCATTCTGAAAACAGCAATAAGTAAGCTTCCCCAGCCTCTGAATGAAAAGTTGGTTTGGTCAGTTTGATTTACACCCAACTGTTCTCTCAAAGACTGTGGCTCCTATTTAAATCCAAAGTATGTGTGATCAGTGGCAACCTACTACGTAAGACACTGCACCCTCTCCAATTCCTGATACAACAACTGAAACATCCCATTAATGAACAGACAAAGAGCATTGCCTTTGTAATACACAAAAACAAAAACAGGCCTTAATTTGCCACCATGCTATAACTTAGAATCATTTCACATTGTCACTGATTTGTGTTGACTCTGGGTCTAGAAGAGTTGGAGTATAACTCTCTGGAAAGAAGCGGTCTGCATTAAAAAATCTGTCACACTTTGGGTCTTGACTTTGCTGGACGGATTCCTTCTCCTGGTTTTCACTGAGAGATCCATCCATGGGGATGCTTTTGCTGCACAGCACTGCTGGAATGCCTCGCAGAGTGCTGTTCAGTGTACGCTGGAACTTTTCTTTGGATGGGGAGAGACAGAGCACATCTGAAAAAAAGTTTCCCTAATATTATTAAAAAAAAATGAAACCTTTATGAACTAAAACAGTACCATAATTGCTGAACTATAAGCCGCTACTTTTTCCTTAACTCTAACACTTGAGGCTACTATACTGGCAGCACCCTATTCATGGATTCCCCCCAATTCTGTTCTTAGTAAGCAACTGGTTTATCTTCTCCAGACCTGCTGCTGACCGGACTCATCAAGAACTAATGATTGCAGAAATCAGATTTGACCACTTTTCACAAAAATAATAATTTATGCATGAGTGACACACAAAATAAGCATTCTTTAGCTGAATTTTTTTTTGCTTGATCATGAATTTCAAATTGAAGGCTGTTTATATGGCTCTTCAAAAGGGCAATCCTGCAGAAGCTTAAGAATTGGATATCAACCATTCCGTAGTCCAGCTGTGATGTTTTCAGCTCAGCCAAGTTTCCAGATGCAAAAAATCAAAGAAGTCCACAATTATTGATAGTTTCAAAATGGCAGGCATAGTCTCAACAGCATACAATTCAGACGTCACAATGAATACAAGCATGACAGTGTCAAATGGAGATACATCTGCAGACAACATGGTCGACGTCAATGAAGAGTTCTCAAAATTCTTCATGTCTGACACTGAAAATGGCTTTAATGCCACTGAGAACAGTGATGGGAAAGATTCTGAGTGGCTGATTTTTTTTTTCCTTTCAATGTATGTACAGCTCTTTCCTGTTTGCTTACTAGTTCATGAAAGTCATTCTTCAAAATACACAGGCTTTGTATGCACTGTGTTTGCCATTTTCCGTACTGGTTTTCCTTGTATTTTTTCTTGTGGCTGATTGACCTGATGTGGCTATGTGATGTTTTTGCTGAATTGTCAACAGAATTTGGTTGGTGTGGGTCACATGATGGTGTTGTTCATACCTTGGAAACTACAGTACATTTTTTCCTTTTTGTAATAAAATCAAGAATTTATTTTCACCTTTACCTTTTATCATTTCTATAATAATTGCATTTTGGTAAACACAAACAAGTCCAAAAGTCCATGGTATGGGGGTACAAGAGTGGCAGCTGAGGTGTACAAACCCTGTTTGTTGAAGACTAGGTTTGCCTTGAAGAAGCCATTGCGGGGGGCCTCAGGGCCAATGGCCAGCACGTTCTTAGTGAAGGCCAGCACCTGGGTCTTCGTGATGTCAAACAGGTGTTCCACCACCATCTGGTCCACCAGTTTCACAAAGTTCCCCAGACGCCTGACGACACAACACAAGCCATCAGTCAACAGCTCTCTCTCTCTCTTTGTTCTTTTTCACCTGCATTATAACGTCATGTCCTTTCACCCTTGTCGGAACCTGACTGATGACATACACTTCAGATGATCTTACAGCTGTTTACCTACAAAATGCTTTATCTTCCGGTTTTCGCTTCTAATGCCACTGCTACACTCTGTACTCACTTGAAGGTCTTTTTTCCTGAGATAGTCTCTCACAAAACAATCTGACTCTGTGCACACACACACACACACACACACACACACACACACACACACACGCACACACACACACACAAATACAGGCAAACAGAAACTGAAGGTTTTATTTTGTGTAGAAAGCCTTGTGCTGTGATGTGACAGTGTGTGCATGAACATGCTTCTTCCTCAAAATTTACTGCTCTAAAGAAAAAAAAATTCCAGTGTTATGAACAAGACAATAAATCACTATAAACTTGCACTGGCATGTCACAAAAATATAATGCACATTACCCAGTTTCTCTTTTTGCTTTCTGCAGGTTCTCTCCCCCTCTCTTCTTTCTTCACTTTCTGCAAGTGCAAAGAATCCTTTGTGCTGCAAACACACAAAAAGGAAACAAATACATAGAGATACTTTCCAGGTACTGAACCACTGATTTACACTTCACAACATGACAAGGGAAATGAACAAAGGTTGGTGGGGGACAGATCTTGGTACCAGTATGTGAAAACAGTTTATCTGGCAACTTTCAAATCAGTTCAAACTATTGAAAGGTACATTGTTTGTAGTTTTGTGTGTTATATAGGCTGTCTCTGGTTGTCTTACCTTTGGCAAGGGAAATGGGCTATTCAGTACATAGTTTGTTGTTTTGTGTGTTTATACTGGCTGTTTTTCTGGATGTCTTGCCTTTTGCAAGGGAAGTGAGCTTCCAGAACTCCTGTAACACTCTTACCTGCACCAACCCATCTCCAACCCTTAACACCCAATACCTATTGCTCAACCCTTCGTCCCACACCCCCCTTGCCTTATCCCTTGTTCATCTCTTCATTCCCCCTCCCCCCCCCCCCCCCACAAGTCTCCCTTCCTCATTGTAACATTTTCTGTGGTAGTGCACAAGCTTGCGGTGGCCTATGATCATTCCCTTTTCATCTTGAGACTTTGTGATTAGGGACTTCCCTCTCCTACCTGCCCTGGACATCTCTCTGTCTCAGTACAATGATGGCTGATCGCAGCATAGACAACTTTCAAAACTTTGGGCCCACTCCACCCTCACCCTACCATCTTCCAGGACAAACTGATCCACCCCTTAAAGTGGAAACTTACAAGAAGGTTTTCTTCTTGACTTGTTCCTCGCAGTACTTCATCCTGCGGAAAGATTCCTCGGCAGTGGTATCCACCACCAACTTGCAGTATCTGCATCCACACATAGTAGGCAGGTCATATTTCACAGCTATTGTCAATTTTAACAACACTACTACATACTCACTTCTAACATGCGCTGGTCTGAGTCAGTCACTATGCCAGCCAGTGCACCAACACAGTTTCTTTCAGTCAGTCAATTGGTCTGGCTACCTGTCCATCAGTTTGTATCCATCTGCCTACCTTTGTATTTATAATTTTTTTGTTCAAATATACATGGTGCTACAGCATCACTGCATTAGTTCAATCACTATAATTATCAATTCCCTAAGAAACTACATACACATATTCTCTCCCATGTATCAGGGATATTTACTGAGCAAATCAACAGCAATGTAACTTACACACCATTACAACAAATCATTGAACAAAAACAAGCTTTCAGTTTCAATAACTGACACACTGACCATAAATTCACTGTAACTGACAAAGCTGTATGTTTCTTGAGTTGTGCGGCTTTATCTTCCATGGCCTCTAAGTGACATTACCATCATGCCTCTTATTTTGGCTCACCCATATACTGCCATATCTCAGTACCCTGGTACACCCTCCTGCAGCCCTACAACCAAAACTCTAAGGGAGTAATCAACATCAGGTCTTCACAAATTGTAGATTCTTTGTGCTCTCTTTCTTTCTTTCTGTGTACGCAGGCTGATACTCCTGTGGACACTGCCTGTATAGACAGGCAGTGGAGTTTTGTGTGTATGACCGTTTTTTTATCCCGCCATTAAGGCAGCCATACTCCAACTTCAGGAAAATTTGTGCTATCAATTTTTACACATTTCATTTCAAATCCAGGAAAATTCAGCCTGGGCAAGTTTACTTCTATGACAAAATCATTTCACAGTGAGCTGTATTCATACACTTATGGTGTCTATTTTGACAGGCATATTCATTCTAATCAGTAAAAAGCTATCTGAAGCATTCTTTTCAGTTATAAAACAATATGTGAACTGTGTAGCCATCAATATAACCTTTCATACAGTTGTATCCTGAAGAAAAAACAGAAAAAACAGATTTGAAAAAATTATTGATAAAGCTCCGCCCATCTTTCACCAAATGGGATGAAGATAAGCGACTGCTCGTTCATTTTTGTGGTCCCAACTGTTGTGTATCTCGCCTGACGAAGACCTTAAAGATCAAAATGCATTGTGTTTTGTCTTGTGATTCGTTTGTCTACGTTTTTCAGCGGAGCTTTATCAATAATTTTTCAAATTTGTGTGGATTTCCACCTGCAGTCGCCTCACTTTGCAACCAGAAAAACAGAATTTGTTTACCTGAAAAATTTCTCCAGTATTTTCTCCGCTTGTATGTTCTTGTAGTTGATGCTGTTTTCATACTCCCCCAGTTGGTATGTTTTGCTGGAAAACATCATTGTCAGAAAAGGAAAATAATCTATAGTATGCAACAAAAGAAGGGAAAAAAAGAAACATAAAAGGTTGTTTAATGCTTCCTCTTTCTTCACATAGCACATATGCAGGTGCTTAAATGTACACATGCACACAAACACCCCCACATAATTGTACTCAAGAAAACACAAACACACTCACACACATGCAAAAACACAAATGCACACAAGCACATGCGTAAACACTACACAAATAAAAGCACATCACGCACGCGCACACACACACACACACACACACACACACACAAAGAAGTTATGTCTGAAATATGTTGCACTAAAATCTATCACGGAATTATGATAATATTACTATTGATAATGACAGTGATGACAGCAATGTAGAACATTCAGCAAAATTTATGATAATTACAACAAAAACAGTGTTGATGAGGCTGACAATGATGATGCCACTCCAATTCTACTACTGATTTGTTGATGAAGAGTCCACTCCACTTACTCAGTCTCAAAGGACAGGAACTGGACCGTGAGAAGCTCCTTCAGCAACCTGATCAGACAAACCATGGAACAGTGACAACTTTCTTCATCAACCTTTCAGATAATGATACAGTGATGAGTTTTTCAATCTCTTAGTAAAATGATACAGTGATGAGTTTTTTCAGTCTATCAGACAGTGATACACTGATGAGATGCTTCATCAGCCTATCAAACAGTGATACAGTGATGAATTTCTTTACCAACCTCTCAATGATACAGTGATGAATTTCTATACCAGCCTCTCAATGATACAGTGATACAGTTTATCATCAGCCTATCAGACAATGAGGCAGTGATGAGTTTATCATCAGCCTATCAGAGTGATCTGGTGATGAGTTTCTTTAGAGTCTATCATACAATGATACAGTGATGAGTTTCTTTAGAGTCTATCATACAATGATGAGTTTCTTTAGATTCTATCAGACAAATGATACAGTGATGAATTTCTTTAGAGTCTATCATACAATGATACAGTGATGAGTTTCTTAGAGTCTATCATACAATGATACAGTGATGAGTTTCTTTTGAGTCTATCATAAAATAATACAGTGATGAGTTTCTTTAGAATCAATGATACAGTGATGAGTTTCTTTTGAGTCTATCATAAAAATGATACAATGATGAGTTTCTTTAGAATCAATGATACAGTGATGAGTTTCTTCAACATATCAGACAAATGATACAGTGTTGAGTTTCTTTAGAGTCTATCATATAATGATAATGATGTGATGAGTTTTTAGAGTCTATCAGACAATGATACAGTGATGAGTTTCTTCAACATATCACACAATGATACAGTGAAGATTTTTTTCATGAACCTATCAGACAAACGATACAGTGATGAGTTTCTTCAACATTTCACACACTGATACAGTGATGATTTTTTTTTTTCATGAACCTATCAGACAATGATACAGTGATGATTTTTTTTCATGAACCTATCAGACAATGATACAGTGATGAGTTTCTTCAACACATCAGACAATGATAGTGATGAGTTTCTTCAACATATCACACAATGATACAGTGAAGATTTTTTTCATGAACCTATCAGACAAACGATACAGTGATGAGTTTCTTCAACATATCACACACTGATACAGTGATGATTTTTTTTCATGAACCTATCAGACAATGATACAGTGATGATTTTTTTCATGAACCTATCAGACAAATGATACATTGATGTGTTTTTCTTCATCAATCTGATCTGACAAACACAGAGTGATGATGAGTTTTTTCATCACCTGAACAGATGAATGATTGACCAATGATGAGTAAAACAGTGCCCAGTATATCATGCTGGTGTAGGGAGACACTGTACCACCTGCGTCCGTCTTTGGATAACAGATCAGTGTGGTCCAGTAAAACCTGTTCAGCTACTTGGGTTTGGGCAGCAAGACACTCACTAGAGGATGCTGTTTTCTTTGCCAAATACACACACACATGGATCACTATGCTTCCACACATCTGCATGCTTCTATTTGGATTGATAACTGACTGAGATCACCCCACTTGATCTGTAAACTAAAACAGATGGTAAGCTGGTCCAAAAGACCAACTTGTTGATCAAATACTAGGAAAATGCCAGTACGAATTGGTGTGCTGATATCTTTGTCTAATTCAGAAACATCAGAGAGACACACTGCATGGCACAAGTAGCCCACACAAATACATCTATATATAGATGCCTAAATACACACATACAGAAAGTAAAGGTCTGGTGAAAAAAAAGTCTGTTTTCACATTTTAAAATGTTGTCCTCTCATTTAAACTAAAAAATCCCAAAACCGTACATTTTAACATATGGGGTTAATGCTGTCACTCATTTAAATGGGCCAACAAGCCATATCAAGTAGTCAAATTGATTATTTTTTATTGGGTTTCATTGCACTCATTCTGGCAAATGCTCTGGACTTCATTACCAACTGATATGAGAGTCCATGCCCACCCTATCATCATTAAATTATACATAAACAGCGAGAGAGAAAAAGGAGGAAAAAAGTACTGGCACTAGTTCTGTTTTTTTTTTAATTAAGAAGAAAAGGAAAACAAATGATAGATATATATATACCCCCCCCAAAAGACATTTAGAAATAACAAGGGTGAATGACCTTGACACCTGCAGCAGACCAGCTCCAAAGCCAGGTATGTTGTGCAACAGGCTGTCATCAATCAGAGCTGCTTGCGCTGATAGTCCAGGTACAATTGTTGCTCCGCCATCTTTACACACATACCAACACCAATAATCTAACACACATAGGGCAGGAAAATGCAGGACAAATTATACTCAAAGTTTAGCTTGCTTTCTGGTCCATATCGATATGGCCAAATCAAATGCTAGGAATACACACAAAAATGTATTGTTCTGAGGAAATCATGAAGGCATAGTTCTGTTAAATAAGATACACATTTATTCATTTCCATCATAGTGAAAACATTCATTCCAAGCATCATGAAAGCATCATCCGGACAACAATTCTAGAGTTTCTTCCTTTTAAGTTATAATCGTTTTAACAGAAAGGAAAAACACACACCCAAAAATTTTCAAATTCAAATTAGAACTTCATTTTCTTGTTGCTTTTTTGTGTTTTGTTTCGCTTTTTTTTTTTTTTTTTTCACCACTTAACTGCAAAAAACATAGGCTTTTTTGCCCAGGCTTTAATCTAGCTGACACTGAAACTGTAAAAACAAAAGTTTTTAACCATTTCTGAACTAACAGACCCAATGCCTACATGAGAGGTTGTCTTACCGCCAAAACGACTTCTTGACTAGGTAGTTTTTGAAGAAGGGAATGGCAGAAATAGCTTTCCACAACACTGCCTCTCGCTGCCACTGAGCCAATGTCAGGCTTTCTGCTGGCTGATCAGGGTACACGTGCAACACCCCAAAGGATGTGAACACGTAATGCTCTGGGTTGGTCTGCCCAAACACACAATGCACATAATATGCACAAGCCTCATAGTGCTGTATTACTAGAAGTCCCTGGATTTTGTGCAACCACACTAGCAGAATACTGAATAAGAGACCTTTGCAATGGAAACAAGAAACATTGTTCATAAATAAATGTATATATTCCCAAACTGATATTGGTATCTAAGTGAAAAGTTTACATCAGATGTCAATTATAGCCTTGGATCTGCTAAATGAATTTTATGTTCTACAGATGTGAAACAGAAAGATGGGGTACAAAAGACAAAGCAGCCCCACAATTATTTTGAAACAACATCATCCTTTTGTTCATAAGAAGTTTTTTTATCATTAACAACAGAAATAAAACATATGTAACATGCTCATAAGTATATGAATTCTAGCGTATGTACTAAAGCTTCCCAGGAGCATCACCTTATGCCTAGTAAAGACCATATACAAAGGACTTAACTCTTACCACTTGGGAGACTTTGGAGCTAATTTCAACAAAACTGCCTCTTGACAGTCTACTGACCATAAAATAAAAATGATGAATGAAAACACATCACATTATCATAATCATCAAATGAAAATATATGTCTTTCAATTCTGAATTAAGAAACCTACAGAATCTGACCACAGAAAATGTGATTTTGAGGGCATGGCATCCTATACATATATTCAATGATGAAGAAGCTAATTAATAAGACTTAAAAGGACAATTTCTACATTTTGTAAGGATCTGTTTTGAATAGATGTTTTTACTGAACAGACGGATGTATAAACACAGGATGACCTCTAAAAAAAAATCCAGAACATGTGAGCAAGTCTTCAAATACAGCTTCAAATGCTTCTGTCACTTTGTGTATTTTTGAAAGAGATCACTTCCCCCCTCAAAACCAAATGCAGTGATGCCTGACAAAAGGCAAACTGTGCACGATGCTTACCTTTTAAATCTTTATGTACCTAGTTCTTTTCTTTCTTCTCTTCAAGCCAATGATAAAAAAAAACATAACTTTCTGAGGCATATTAAACAAGCTGAACCCGTGTCAGTAATGGATGACACAGATGTCAGGGATTTTCATGAATCAAGACTATGAAAAATTACGTTAGACCTAAGACAAACTGATATTTCTAAGCATCTGCTTAAGAGCCCTGTGTCAGATGGGGCTGAAGTTTGATGTTTGAGAGAGGGCATGGGGGTGGATTAAGGACTGCTGGTCTGATCTCATACATGGGGTTTTGCTGTAGACAATTTTTTACAGCACTGGACTTGCAAGGACCTAGGCATAAAAGGTAGCACTTGTAAGGCCTTCCTTAAGAGTTTTTTTTTAAAATCATGAAATCTAAGGACTTGTTAGGATCCTACAAACCTGATACTGATAAACACGTGATCATGTACACAATGCAACAGTCAAGGGAATCAAGGTTTCCTTAGTGTTTCCCACTTAATTCAGAGGCAGGTGGGATTTAAGGCTAAACTCACTTTGGCTTTGGGAACAGAAATGAGGTCATAGGGAGTGAAGTGTCGAGAGGGGACCTGGTTGAAGTAGAGGGATTTGATCTTGCCGTTGTGATTACAGCCAGCAAAGAACTGCACAGCTTCCCTGCCGGTCATCAGCGGTATCTCCACCTGTCGCGTGATGACAAATCAGAACAATAAAACAGGTAGCTGAGAAGACAGACAGGTAGGTGAGAAAAACAGCAGGCAGGCTACAGGGTAAGGGAAAATGATAAAAACAGGTATCCATGTGTGTCTATGTGTATGCATACGGTTTGAAAGAATGTACTGTGTTTCTATCTGTAATAGTATCAGTGCATGCGTGTGTGTGTGTGTGTGTGTGTGTGTGTGTGTGTGTGTGTGTGTGTGTGTGTGTGTGTGTGTACGTGCGTGCGTGCGTGCATGTGTGCGTGCATGCGAGCGTGCGTGCATGCGTGCGTGTGTGTGTGTGTCTGTGTGTGTTGTGTGTGTGTGTGTGTGTGTGTGTGTGCACGCGCGCGTGCGGGTGCATGTGTGTGTGTGTGTGTGTGTGTGTGTGTGTGTGTGTGTGTGTGTGTGTGTGTGTGTCCATGCCCATATATGTGTGAGCATGAGAGAGAGAAAGATGTGAGAACAGAGAAAGACACAGAAAGGCTTAGGTAGTCACATACCGATCACTTGTCCATATAAACACATCAGTTTATAGTCTTTTAGAGAGGAAAGAGAGAGTTGCAGAAGTCACACTCACTTAATTACTTAAAATACTTTTTATAATTTTTTCTTTTACAACTTTAGCATTTCATATCCTGAGATGAAGAATTATATTTTCATCATATAACTAGAAGTGACAACATCGCATTGCTATACTGAATCTAACAACACAGCGTCAACATTTCTGTCCCAGAGTCTTACACTGAAAGTTATGTTAATTCCATCCAGTTCCACCCTTCTTTCCTCAGCCTGTTGTGTCCTAAAATACATCTTTCAGATAAACAATACTGACCGCGTGATCTTTTCTGGGAGTGGGCTTGGCCTTCCGAATATACTTCGCGGTGAGCTTTGTGACTGCAGTCTCCTCCATTTTGACAGGACCTTTCGGCTGTCAGGACATAACACAGTGGGATCAGAAGCAAAAATCCACGAAT